>VZRX01020638.1:0-10740 GCA_013398075.1 Notiomystis cincta
AGGAAGGAAGGAAGGAAAGAGTTGCATTGAGCCCATGGCTACTTACCAGGATATTGGTTTGCTTGTTGCATGTTGACCACATTCCTTCTTTGGTCTTTATAATCTGGTGGTGGTCTTGTCAAGTGTCTGTTCAGCTGGTCCTGTGGAGTTATTTTCTCCTAGAGGATTAGAGTAGAGATACATTAATTTGCTTTTCTTTGTGCTTTCCTGGCTCTGTGTTTTGCCAATCTCCTTCTTTTCTCAGTATGTACAAAACTGAAGTATTTCTTCCTTTAGCCCTGTGTGGTCCACAGGAGAGCCACTGGTGAAACTGTGCCATCACCTACTGAAGTCTATATGGAAATCTTTTGGCTGGTTGCATTGTGTTTGAGTCTGGTTCAACTTTCCTCTCAGCCTCTGGGAACAATGGCCAAGTTTGCACTGCAGTATAAAGTGTCTTCCAATTTCAGCTTGTCATCCCCATTCACAGCCATGCCCATCCCTCCCTCACTCTGTCTTCCTGTGCTGGAAGGGTGACCACAAAACCCAGCAAAATCCTTGCTTTGTGCTCCCCCCAGCTCTCCTCAGTAGGGATACCAGCAGGACATATGATTTAGCAAGGATGGTGCTGGGCTGGCTCTTTTCAGGCCACTCAACATTGCCCTGTGCTTCCCTCCAGATGTACGAGGTGCTGTCATTCCTCTTACATTTGGATTACGAGAACTGGGGCAAGAACAGTGAGGAAAGATTGCAGGAAAAAAATACTAGTTGGGGAGATTTATTTTTTTTAATTTGAACTTGCAGGGATATGTCTGGTGAGAGGAAGATAAAAATCCAAGTCCTTGAACTGAAATCTGACTAACTACCCTGCACTTGAAAAGATCTGGAAAGAGCAGGCACCAGAGTCAATGTCAAATCTCTCATCAGCATCAGTGTGATTTGATGCCTCCAGAGTGCTACTGCTCACCCATGAGCAATGGCTCCTTGGAATATGTGCCCCCATGGCAGGAAATTGTGAGTTTGGTGCACATGTGCCTCTACTGGGCAGCTGCTGGGACAGCTTCACACCTCTTCGGCAGCATTCATGGGTTTTGGGCTCAGAATGGCAAACCAGCTTGGCAGTGTGAAAGAGTCAGGCTCTGGCTGGTGATGCAAGTCCATCAGAGTAATTTGGGGATAATCTGTCTGAAAACAGCATGCAAATGGACCTTTGACTGAAAAAATCTGTAATTTCTTCTCCCAGGAGCGCTTACAAACACAGGGCCTTTCTTTGTGTTATTTAGGCATTTCCACAATTCATGATAGGAGTGAGGTGTCTACTTAAGATTTGTAAAGTTTGTTTTTAAATCCTGCTCAACTGAACCCTTGTGACTAAGAGAGACTCCCAGGAAATCCTTAATGTAAAAACTGTAGGCAAGCTTTATGTGTATTTCTATGTACACAATACAAAATCAAATCTAAGCTCATTAAATTTCTATTTTATTTATTTTAAAAGAAGCTATTTGAGCAATTAAGTTTTTGTTCTGCTAGAAGTTCTGAGAGAAAACTGCAGCACAGCGAGCTGACTTGAAACTTCCTTTTTCTTCTGCAGAAATCAAGAAGTCAAGAAATAGTTCTCTTATAGAATTCCCCATGTCTCTTGAAATGACCAGAAACTCCCAACTAGTCTCTCAGATACCAAAGGAGAGAGAACTGGCTCCAGAAAGGCAAAAATAAAAACAGAGAAAGTAGGACTCATATATGATCCCAGCCAAGCACACACACTTGTGTTGAACCCCAAAATCAAGGTACTTGATCCTTGTTTACCCACAGGTATTTTTACACCACACTGCCTGGGTGACAGAGCCTGGAAGTCAGCTTTCCTCTGAGGTCAAAGTAGCATAGCAGTGCACCTTGGTTTATCTTGCAAAGAAAGCCATGGACAATATTCATGTGCCTCAAAACCAAGCATGTGCTTGGACTGTTCTTGTAATGAAACTGCAGTAGCTTGGACACTTGAGTTGTTTTGTATAGACTGAAGAAGATTTTAAAAAGGCTTAGAAAAGTGCTGAAAAATACAAGGCACACTCTTGAAGTTCTAGGCATTGCCAAAACGACCTTGAAATTTTAGGGGGCTTTCTTCTCCCTGTCTTAGCTTTCTTTTCTATTGTTTTTATGACAATATTTTCCATGTAAAATAAGGAATTAGTAAACTTACTGCTTCTGCCAACATCTGCTGCTGTAGAAGGAGTTGTTTTTGCTCCATCATTTGCCGTTGCAGAGCCTGTTTCTTTTCCATCAGCTGCTGATTCAACAATGATTGTTGGGATGAGTTCATGTAACCACTTCCAGTGTTTGGATTTGAGCAAGAACTGGAACTTGGAGTGGGGCCAGCTCCCTGGCCTACCACAGAGTGTTGTTCCTGAAACAGAAGAAATGGCTCGTGAAGGATGAAAATAATAACAAGCATCAAGAAAGGAAATAATCCTTTTTATATAATTAGCTGAAGTTCAGGACACAGCCCACAGACTCTCAGGACAAGTGTCCGATACAAAGGCTTTGACAAAGAAGGGGACGGAGTAACTTCATCCCTCAGGAAAGACTCTGAAAATGTGCCAGGTGGTTCCAGTGGAAAACCTCATTATTGTACCAGGAGTTTGGGAAACATTAACAGAAGTAGCAGAGTCGTCCTGGGGATCTTTCAGGAAACGTGCATCGGGCTGTACAGCAGTTTGTTTGACCACAAGGGAACAAACTCGGCGTCTGCTGGTTCCTACCATCTGGTGAACAGCAGCAAGGAGCTGCAGACTTATTGCTAGAAGTGGCATCTATTCTTAGAAAATACAGAGGTGGTAAGTTAATACTTCACAGTGGGGTGAATGGTGCTGCTTTCATTCGTCCCGTCATCTCCCTGACAAGAGCAATCTCTGAGAGACTGCTAATTGAATCCCATTAGCAACGGGATTAAATAGGCTTAGAGTGTAGCAACTTCCTCAGTAAAAAATGTGTAGCTGGGAAGGACCTTGAAGAGTGTTTTAGGGTCTCTCTGGTCCTTGTAAAGGATCTAGATCTGCTTCCTCTTCCCAGTGTGCAGCTCCATAATGAAAGAATGGCAAAAAGTCGTCTTAGAGGGCAATGGGGAAGGTACATGAGGGCTCAAACCATGCTCATACAAGATGAGATGTACATGGAATGACAGTGCGCTGCTCCTTTTCTTGTGGCCATTATTTCCCTTGGCAGCAATATGTTTTCTGCCTACTTGCTCCAGCAGTGTTTGGTACTTGGGCCTTTCCAAACGTAGGAAATAGCTTTCTCAGCACACACAGAGAAATACTCAGCCTATGTTGGATCACTCCATACCCAGATATTTCTTATCCACACAGCTACAAAGAAAATGGGATACACTGAAGAGGTCACAGCAGTCATGAGACACATCCATTCTCCGACCCCACCTGGCTGCAATTTTCCATGAGGACCAACCACAGAACTCTGTATAACCGAAGAGGCAGCAGCATTTTTGCCTTGCAGCACAGGGCAGGGCTCCACAGCGGGAGTCTGATGCTCCTTGCTACACAGCGGCTCTCCCAGTACCGAGGTGCCAGGATCTGGGCTGCTGTCCTAGGAAAGCTCTGCTCCATGGCTATTGTCCCTCATGGCATTTGGGCAAATACCACCTGACTGACCCTGAAACCAGGATTGCTCATATGTAGCCTACCCATGCCCTGAAGACCACGGAGCACTAATGTTTAGTGCTTTGCAAACTCCAGGAAAGCTCATTCCTGCGCCTTAGCTTTTGCATCCCTCCCCTCCCCAGTAACACACACACTCACTACAGACTAATCCCACTTATCTTTCTACCATCTGGCATGGAAGAGGCACAATGATTGTTATGGGTATTTCTATTTTAAAATAACTCTGTGGCTTCTAGATGGGGCCACATGAGTGCGTAGCTAGCTAGATACTGAAATAAAACCCATGACTTTCTTCTGGAGCCACCTGCAGCCCCCAAGGCAGTGTTACAAACCCAGCCTTCAAATTTATTGGGCTCTTACACAATTATATCCTGCACACTTTCTTTCAGTTCCAGAAGGAATCTAGGATTGCTCGGCACTGCCACATTTTTCAGCCCTTATGTTAGCTGCAAGATAGAAAATACCTCCTCTCAACAGACCTGCTTGCCAAGTTGTTGCGCAAACTTTTTTGTCTTTCCTAAAATATTTTGAAAAGAAAAATATGTTACAATAAATTGGCTTTGACTTCTATATTCAAATGACAACTCTAGCTTGAACCCAGCCACATGTTCCATCCATTAATAGAATTCATCTGTTGCATTTTTGCACAGATAGAGCAGGCTCCCCCGAATGTGCTTTCAGTCCTACGTAAAAAAACCAACAAAGCCTAACTTTTCCTTTCCCTCATTCCCTACCAGCCCATATAAGCTGTGGGGGGGATTTTGTTTTAAGATAAACCGTGTAGTGTTCATTCACAGCATCTATCAAAGAAAGCCCTTCTGTAATAGCCATTGGCACAAAACACCAGCTGCTTGGCAAACAGACCCTGAGAAAACAGTGTAAATCATCAACTTGGAGCCAGGTTGGTTTTTTTTTGCATTTGGTCCTTTCTCTGCTGTTCATGAAATGTCAGTGTGAGCCTATGAATCTACGATGTGTTACTTCTCCTGCCTGCTGATCTTCCCCTTGCAATGGGAGAAGGAAGAACAGTTTCCTAATAAATCAGGGGACTAGCTGCACAGCAGTTTGACCCTTCGTGAACCAGTGCTGTTGAGCCTTGCTCTCACCCTGTGCTTCCATCACTGCAAATCAGACAGCAGAGGGACTGCACTGCTGTCAGGGACGTGGGGCTCTGCCCCTGCACTAGGATGAAGCGTGCCTTCCAACACCCCTGAGAGGAAGGGCACGTTTGGGTTGCAGTTACCCTGCTTTCACTGAACTTCATCCTGCTCTAAGCCTGGCTTTACTGCAGTAGCTTTACTACAACTCCACACATCTAGGGCTGCTGGGTTTTAATGCCATTCCTGGGTTCCCATGCTGCAGGTCATGCGGTTTAATTTTAGAAACCCCTGACCACAGAAAGTCTGGAATGGGATGTGCGTGTCCCCTTGCCCAGGGGCACCTTTCCCCAGCAGGCTGCAGAGGCAGCCCAGCATCCCTCCAGCTGGAGATCCCGAGTGCTTGCCTTGTGGTGGTGGTGGCACCACATTGTTTCCCTGCATGAGGAAGGTAACCTGTCCACTTTGCTCCCAGGGAGGTGACACGATGGGGAGCACGTGCCTGCAGCCAGCCAGGTGTCAGGGACAGGCTGGAAGCATCACACCTCCAACAGGTACAAACGTCCACCTGGGTTCACCCCCAGTTTCTGCCCCACTTGTTGGCACCGCTCATGCATGCCACATTCCTCCAGCCCTCCAAATGACCTACAGCCCTTTCAGGGTCATCCCTGGTGCCAGCTGGGGCTGGGTCAGTGTTCACCAACCACCACAAAACTCCATCTGCCCTGCCAGTGCTGAAGCTTCAGCATGGTGATGCTTGATGTGCAAAGCAGATGTGTTGCACCACATTATCTGATGTTACAGTGGGATATAAAGTCTATGACATGCAGAAAGATAGACAGTGAGAGCTCCTCAGAGCTGGTAGCACAACTGTGGTTTTGGTCATAAAGAACATTACGTTCAAATGTTTAAATTAGCAGTGAAACAAAGCATTTAAGACTGAGTTTGCCTTTCACTATCCCTGCTGCAGCTGATTTGTGTTCATACCAATGAAGGGATGTTGATTCTAACACATATATATGAACTTTCTAAAATAGACCTTTCTTTTTTCCCCCCTCTCCTNAGACCTCACAGCACTGCAAGTTCTTTCCACACCACTCTGAAGAGGCTCCTCTGTGGAGCTCAAAAAGGTTGATGAAAGGCTCCACAGAAAAGCAAGATATTACTGCTTTTACCAGGGAAAGATGGGATTTTCCTTATTGCTGCTTTTACACTGAGCACTAAGAGCACTGTATGACTGGAGAGGGATTTCTGCAAAGTGGAAAGCTCAGGGCAAAGTGCACCTTCCCCCTTTCCTTTCCTTTCCTCCCCTCTCCTCTCCCTCTCCCTGCAAAGCTTGTCAGGAGCTCTGAAAGCCTTTTGCAAGCTTACATCTCTGCATTCTTAGTTCAGAAGTGGTTTAAGGACAGTTGGCTGGAAAAGGATGTGCAAACCTTTCCCCTCTTTCTCCTGGAAATGCTTTGAATTGATGAATAATTTTGATGGGACAGAAGGGAAACAATGGTCAATTTTGTACTAAACCACAATGCCCACAGAGGCTGTTTGCTTCCCAGGCAGGAGCCCTGCCATCTGTGCCACAAAATGAGCTTCTGCTTCTTGCAGATTTTCCCTCAAAAGGAGATGGGGAAGTTTTCCACCTTTCTGGTCCTCTGTGGGGCAACTTATTCTGTGCTCTGCATCAGACTGGGAGTAACAACTCTGACTTTAGCTCCTCTTTTACATCAGTTCTGACTTAAAGAAACAAAGAATTAAAAGAAGAAAGGAAAAGTCTTCAGGTCCATTTATGGAAGCCTACTCAGTGACAGATGCCTGCCTTACAAAAAGCTGCTTCCAGGGGAAAGGATGTGCAAAGTGATGTTCATATGGTGACCAAACCTATGCTTGATGTCCTCACTCATTAGCAATTTGATTCAGTTGTGTTAATTGGCATCATGGGGTACTTAGAGTGAGGAGGGGGAAGGAAAAGGCTCCTCTGCAGATTTCTTCAAGGGACCAGTGGCTGTCCCAGCTGTGTCAGGTTTCTGGTATGACTGCAGACCACCGTGGAAAAGGAGAAGGAGGAAGAGGGACAGGAGAAGGATGAGGAGGAGATGAGAAAGGGGAATGGTTCAACCAAGCCCTGCACTGTTTCAGAGCAGTGCAAGGCTGGTAGCTGTGCCCAGAGCCCTGTGAGCCCTGGTGTGAGCCTCCACAGCCTCGGCTGGCAGGCTCCTTTCCACAGCCACAAACTGAGGCTCCCTGCAGCTGCTGGGCTGAGCACTTAGGCTTTTTGGGAAGAGCTGTCTGGCTCATGCAGCTTTAGGAAGCCGAGCACAGCGTGCTCTGCTGAACAGCCACTCTTAGTGCCCACCAGCCCTCTTCTGAGACATCTCTTTTTTGCTGCATTTAATGGAAGCAGACACACCCCCTTCTGCTAAATACTGGGGTTTTCATGGTCGTCTGAACTCCAAGCACTGCCTGCTTGTGTCCTTGCCTCAGACTAGAGAACAAAACTCCAGCAGGACCATGGCAGAATGCCTGTCAAGTAAGAACTCTTTCAGCCCTAGTGAAAAAGCCAGAGTTTTTATATTTTTAGGAATAATTCCCACTCTTGACTGGAGAGCAGAGGGCTGCTTTCTGTGCCAGTGTATACTGTGAGAGCACCAAGAAGTTCCTGAGGTTAAACTCATCTGCAACAGCTGAGGATCTGATCTATGTATGAGGAAATAAGACAGACTGGGGAGAAACACAGCCAAGCAGATTCTCCCTTGCCTTACTGCTTGTTCAGCCTGATGGGTGTGGAAAACAGTATCTTCCTAAGCAACTCAAACTCATTCAACCTTTTATCATATCTGCAATACGCAGCTTAAAAGTGAGTCTTCTCTTAGTTTAGGTCTCTAACAAAAAACTTCGAGCACATTCTCTCTAAACTGCCTGCTACAGCTCTCCCTTCACTATACAGGGAGATCAGGCTGTATAATTAGGCTCCAGATGTTTAATATAGACAACTGGAGTTAGGAACCCAGATTAGAGGATAGGAACATTCCCTTACACGCCTCATCTTGGATGGTTCTAGTCACACTTGAGTAAGATGCCTGGAAGAGTGAGTGTGAACACCCTTAGATTTGTCACTCATTAGTGGATGACTTTCTAAGTGTGTTGTATAGAGTGACCTAAAAGCCTCCCAAATTAACCAGACAAAAGATACAACTATAGGTTGAATTTCCCCTAATACCTGTCAGAGAATATTTTTATGCATTCCAGGAAGATCGCTTTTATATGTATAAACAGCATTTGAGAGACCCGAATATTGCAAGATCCCAAGAGCTGGTTTTGCTATGTCTAATATCCAGGGATACATCTAGGTGAAGGCTGAAAAATATTTCCTTTCAGTAATTTTGTGGAGTGTTTATAAGAAGTTGGCTCAGCCACATGGGACTATCTTCTGTGTTTTTCTCTTGAGAACATCTGAGCTCTCAGTACAAAAATTTCAGGGCCAACCATGTTTCCAAGGCACATACACAAGGCAACATGGACACTAGCACTGCAATTTCACAAGCCCAGGCTGTCTGCCAGAAATACTTGTGCCTTCATCCAACCAGGGAAAAGAAACAAATGCTGTGTCACTCCTCCAACAAACTGAGTGGTGGAGCCCGAAGAGGAAATGAGGACTAATCCCTTCAAACACTGAAACTGGAAACACTCCTGCCAGTAGGGAGCTCACACCTGATTTTTGCATCCTCATGGTGTAAGTCACCCATTGGAGTGATATGTTTGGACATCAAGAGATGCAGCAGGTACTCAGCATGCAGAGGAATAAGTGTGTCAGCAAACCCAACCACTGCAGCTCTCACTGGAAAATCCAGGGAGTTCAGGCTTTTTAAAAAGACATTTTTTTGGACACACTGAAATTTAAGTGTACCCCATAACTCTTTTCAGAAATAGGTAACACTTTGCACAATCTCAAACATAAAAATGAGTGAGCCAATCCCTGAAAGGAGCCAATCCTCTCTTTGACAGATAGGTATTTGTGCAATTCTTAATAGAAATTATTATAGCACTTTGCCTGTTCAGCACCTACAAGGAAGCTGCTCACGCCCAAGATCCTTGTGAAGGGATTTTCATTTTTATTTGTAGCTCTGCCATAATCCCTTGCCAGAGAGCTGCACAGCCCCATAGCCACTAGCAGGCACTCTTAGAACAATGTTCCCAAGCCCAACTCCTTAAACTTGGGCAAAGTGGGAGCTGCATCTTGCAGGGTGCAAGGCTCAGATTCAGCCCTTGCACAATCACATAGCAACAGACCCAGGAACAGCGCCTCATTACCAGCCTTGTCTGACAATCAAGTCTTTAATGAGAACAAAGGTTGACAGTGATTAATCATTAAGACATTTCTTGTTCCTTGCTGCACGTGTTGAAGGCAGCCTCCTGCCGAGGCAGTCTGGCAGATTTCCTGTCTGCTCTATACCAGGGCCCGTGTCCGGACACACAGGGATGTCTTTTCCCAAAGCCAAGCACACAGATAAATGTCTTGTCTCCATTTCTGAGCACAGCAAATTCGGAATGCATGTGCATTCTGCAAAAATAATAAACCCTCAGCTGTAAATTTGATTGCTGTATATTCAGGCAAAATGACCTAAAGGAGATTTGTTCATGTCAGAATTTTTCCCGGAGACATCAAGGATGGATTATTAGTATTTTACCATGTGCACCGTGATGAACTTTTAATGTCATCTTCTGGCATAATGTATACATGAAGGTGTCCATTTTAGAAATATTTTGTTTATTTGTAATGAAAATAACATGCACGTGTTGAAAGTTCAACAGAGGAGGTTATTGTGAAATGTCTGCATCAGAAGAGGAATGCTGGCTCCATCGAAGTCAATGGCAAAACTCCAGCTGACTTCAACAGGGCTAGAATTTCCTCCCAGATCTCCATCCAGCCACAAGGGGCACAGTGGCACTCTTGGCTTGCAGTGACCTCATCTTACACTTTCTGGACAAAATACCTGGTTCAGAGAGACACCAGCAGAGAGCCTCCACTGATGTACTTGGGCAAAGACTATCCTGCACTCTGTAGAGAGCTCTATTTCTAAATGCTGCTCTTATTCTTAAACAAGTTTGCCAATAGCATGAATGATGAAGACTCCCATCTGGTTTTGGACAAAACCAAGCAAACAATGATTTGTTCTACTTTAGCATCACCATTTGCAATGGCTGCAATATGCAATATCTACACTACAACATGCCAAGCCCTTTAGTTTATCATCACACAATTGCAGGAAACCAAATGAGGGAGGTTTAAGAAACTGCCCCTCCTGTAGATGACGTGAGGGGACCTATTTTGCCTAGTGCTAGAGGACAAGGTACGTGCATACTTGCAGGCTCTGTGCTTCTACTAAGGAATGGTAATTTCTAGCTGAGGCAGTGAAAACTTCCTAAACTGGTTGCATTAGACACTTGTGATTATCTGTCTGTATCTTTAGTATGGGCAT
The DNA here is from genome assembly GCA_013398075.1 of Notiomystis cincta. Taxonomy (NCBI): domain Eukaryota; kingdom Metazoa; phylum Chordata; class Aves; order Passeriformes; family Notiomystidae; genus Notiomystis; species Notiomystis cincta. The sequence continues at coordinate 10,222 of VZRX01020638.1, forward strand.
ATATTATCTATGTATATATATACCTTATTCATCTAATAAATGTTCTTGTCTCACTGCCATATGTTTATTATCTCTCACAAAAATTATCTAGCCTGAGGCGATACAGAAAATTTCAGCCCACTTAGAAAAACTATAATCAATCAAAACAAGAGTCTTGCAAGAGGAAGCACTGAGTAATTCAGCAATAGGTGACTCTCTCATACATACATGTTTATATTTCAACGTTCAGTTTACAAAGCAGTGCTAAAAGACACCGGTAGCAGGCTTATGTATAATGTATCTTTTCTGGCATCTTGCCTTATCCTCGTGTTTCCCCCCCAGCAGTGATTCTGACAGTCACAGCAAACCAAAGGGTACGTGGGCACCGTAGAGGGAAGAATGTTCCAGAGGTTCCTGTGGAGACCCGGGCTGCTAGGATTGCATGGAGCCAAACACATGAGGTACACGAGGAAAACTCATTCTCAAAGGCGGCTATTCGTTGTGGGAGAGAAACTGTGCTGAGGGACACTGGGCTGAGGG
>VZRX01020641.1:0-21021 GCA_013398075.1 Notiomystis cincta
GACCCTGGGTAGAGCACCCCAAGTCCCAAGTTGGGCATCCCAAACCCCTCCAAGCCCAGAGGACCCAAGACCTTCCATAACCTCATTCCCTGCCCAGAATCATCAGCTGCCCTCTGCTGCCCAGTTCCCTCCAGTCTCTAACTGGGCACAGAGCGAGGCAGCAGCTGTGATGTGCCAAGAGCAGTTCAGAGCAGAACTCCCTGAATGGCCACGTTATCCTGCACCAGCTCTGCTCCCATCCCAGGGGGTCTGGGCTGTGCAAACCCCTCAGAGGGGGAGGGCTGGTGGGCCCTTGGAGCAGCACCTCACGGGCACAAGGAGAGGGTTGGCACAAGGCTGGAGCCAGGGTGCTGCTGGAGACGTGGAGGTGAAGCCATAAATTGATCCACGCAGGAGCAGCACCATCCTGCTGTGGTGCCCAGTGCCCAGCATGGGAGGTTCGGCAGCTCTTAGGCGATAAAATAGCTTTACACTTTATTAAATATATTAAATCTTAATAATTAAATAGTTATGTGTCAAAGCTGGTTCTGCTGAACGTCCCATCCTGGTCATGTCCAAACATCTCCAAGCATGGGGTGGATTTTTGGGATGGCGGGGAGCAACGCGGGATGAAGCCGGCTGAGCCAAAACACCTTGGGAAACACCAAAATATTGGCAAAGACCCAAAAGGGCTCCTCTTTGGCAAGGAGGATGCTGGCTGCTTGGCAAGGAAGGATCCCCATGGGACCCCCAACCTGCTGGGTCCCCACTGCACATGGAATGCTCAGGCCACACTCAACGCCAGCAGCTCCTCGTTCTTGGGATCCCCACGATCCAGGGTGAGGATGTGGCCTGGCCAGGGGCGTGCTGCCCTCGGACCATCCTTTCCCAGCGAGAGCCATCCCTCCTTTAGCCAGAGGAGCGCCGGGGACCGCAGCTCTGCCGGGGAATTCCTGCAGCGCCGGGCGGGCGGGTCTGGGCAGCTCGGCGGCCGACGCGCCGCGATTGTGCCGGCGCTGGGCGGGTGCCCCGAGGGCTGGGGGTGCAGCACAGGACGGTTCTGTCATCGGTGCCCCTCGCCGTGGCGTCCAGCCTGAGCGCTCGGGGTGCGCGACCAGCTGGCATCCCTGCCGGCACGGGGAGACGCGCCGGTGTCGGATGACGGATCCAAGGGATATTTTTGTCGCTGGGTGGAAGATTCCTCCTTTGGTGGTTTTTTTTTTCTCTTTTTTTTTTTTTTTCCTATTTTTTCCGTGCTTGCAAATTCAAACGGCTCGAAGGAGGGGTGGGAGATGCAGGGGCTGTGAGCAAAACCCCTCTGTGACCGGAGCCATCCCGTCCCCGGCGCAGCCCGTCAGTGGCTCCGGTGTGTTCGGCACTCACTGCTCCGGTTTTGGCTTCTCTAAGGAATTGTTCAGCTTTTTCAAGGTCTTTTTAATGCGCAGGGCGGTGAGACGGGCCGAGGGGCTCTGGTACCAGCACTCCTTCATGATCTTCGCCAGTGCCGACAGAACCTGGGGAGGCACAAAAAGAGGGATAAATAGAAAGGTTTAATGGGGAGCAAGGGTCCGGCTCGGGGTGGGAGGGGGGCGATCCCCCCGGGACTCACCGAGTCGGAGAAGAGGCGGTTGGGGACCACGGGGGTCTGCTGGTCCACACACACCACCTTCTTCATGTCCTCGAAGCTGGGGTCGCTGGGCACGGCGTCAAAGAAGGGCGGCCGATACTCCTCCACGATGCCTGCGGGAGGGGGGCGGCGTGAGGACGGCGGAGAACGAGGGGTTCACCCCCATCCTGCACACCCTGGGCTCGGCACGACCGAGCTGCTCGCTGCCTTGGCGGGCACGGGGGGAATTGCCGGTGGGATGTGCCTCACCTGGGCACGTGGGCGGTGGCAGCCGGCACCAAGGGCAGCCCTGGCGCGAGTCCAGCAGCAGCCCCACCACAGATACGGGCTCCGGCACCAGCTCCAGCACCGATACCGGCCCTTGGCACTGTGGCCACCTCCACTCAGCACCTGGTGGTCAGCCTGCCGGCTGGCCGAGCTAATCTCTGCTTAATGGTTGCACGTGTCCGTGTCCCCGAGGGATTTAATGTCTCTGGGAAGCCACGAGCCCCCACCTGCACCCCAAGGGATGACCCCAAAACCTCAGGGTCCCCTGGAGTTCCCCATCCCCAATTCCCTGAGGCCGTCCCTGGGAGTGAGGGATCTTGGAAGGGTTAAACCCAGCCGGCTGAAGGTCATTCCTGCGCATGGCTGGGGTAATTCAGAGTAACTGTGTAATCTGAGGGAGCCCTGGGGCCGTAAATGAGATTATCCCTGCCAGACTGCGCCTGGGGGGACCTCCCGCCCCACCCGCCAGCGTCCACCATTTAATTAATGCCTTTAATGGGTTTTGCCGCGGTGAGCAGCACTGGCCAGGCAGCCCCAGTTGGGTTCATCCCCAGCGCTGGGGACCCTACCCCTTGCCCCAGTCCCGAGCTCCCGAGCCAAACCCGGCGGCCGGAGGTCCCGGCCGTGGCCGCTTTCCAGGCAGCGCTTGAAGCTGCTTGTTTTCTAATCAGCGCTGAACAAACAAAGCACTGATTGAGTCTAATGGGCCCTTTAATCAGGGAGCCGGGTGCTGACACTAGATTACAGTGTTTATAATTTACAGCTAATCTTCTGGGCGAAGGAAAGGGGAAAAAAAACGCAACAAGAAAAGGAGGGAAAGAGGGAACGGGCGCGGAGCCTCGCAGGGAGCCGGGAGCAAGCGGAGCCGGCGGCCGGGAGCTGCTCACCATTCACCACGGTCCGCCGGGTGATCTCCCAGAGCACCAGCCCGTACGCCCAGATGTCCGTCTTCTTGTAGGACTCGAAGCAGTCGGTGCGGATCTGCTCGCTCAGCACCTCCGGGGCCATGTAGCGCTTGGTGCCCACCCGGGGGTTGTTGCCAATGTCCAGGTAGTCACTGCCCTGGGAGTGCATGACAGCCAGCCCTGGGGGGACGGATCACACGGTCATTTGGGATGGGAAAGACTTTTAAGGTTATCAGTCCAGCTGTAAAATGCTGGGATACCAGCCCTGGTCACTGCTGTGTTGGTTCTGCATCCATGGGGCTCAACATCCCTGAGGTACCAGAACCCTAGGACACCACATCCTTGGGGCATCACCACCCTGGGGCATCACATCCCTGGAATATTACATCCCCAGGGTGCCACATTCGTGGAGCAGCACATCTGTTGGGTTCCATAACCCTGGAGCACAATGTCCCTGGGGTACCACATCCCGGGGACACCTCATCGCTGGGGTACCACTTCCCTGGGTACCACACCCCGGAGTGCTGCAACTCTGGGTATCAACCCTGGGGTTTCACACTCCTAAGAGCCACATCCCACCCCTCCATCTCACCCAGGTCTGCGATGCAGCACTGCCGGTTGCTTTTCACCAGGATGTTCCTGCTTTTCAGGTCACGGTGGGCGATGGCAGGTTTGCCTTGCGTGCCAAAAATCTCCACGTGGAGGTGGACGAGGCCACAGATGATGGAGGAGGCCAAGCCCAGGCAGGTCTCCACATCCAGGGCTGTCCTCTGCAGGTAGTCATAGAGCGAGCCATTCTCGTGGTAGTGTGTGATGAGCCACAGCTGGGTGCTGGAGTTCCTAGAGGTCATGTCAGACGCGATGAAGCCTGGGCAGGGAGAAACACCCGGGATCACGGACCCACCACGTGGCTGCCCCCACTTCTCCAGCCCTCCTGGCCCCCCACTCACCCAGGATGTTGTCGTGCCGGAGGAGGACGGTGTTGTAGATCTCCGTCTCGCGGAACCACGACTGCTCGTCCCGGGAGGAGAAGATCTTCACGGCCACGCTCTCGCCGTGCCACACGCCTCGCCACACCTCGCCATAGCGCCCCTTACCTGCCACGGCCACGGCACCGCGTCACGCAGCGCACCCCCCGGGCCCAGTGCCACGCACCTGGATCCCATGGAAGGGCGATGGAGCAGCGCAGGGTTCCTCGACCTTGGCCAACATCCGCTCGCCCACCCAGCTGCTCCTTCCCTCCCTCCCCAGTCAGCAGGACAGGGGGAGAACTTGGTATTGCTACTGGGTTTTGGCTGACACAGAAATGACACAAAACTCCAACTCTGGGCTTGGGTCCAACCCCCCTCCTGGGTTTGAGGCTGTGGTGCCCTCACTCAAGCACCAGCTGGGGGTGACAGGGGCAGCCTCCCCCGACTTGGCTGCTCTCCTTACCCACGCACTCCATGAGGGTGATCTGCCGAGCCACCGTTCGCTGGACGAGGAAAGGCAGCCCAGAACCACTGCCCGTGGTGCAGTCGTCGTTCAGCAGGTCCTGTGCAAACAGGGTGGCCATGGGGTCAGCATGGCAGCCACCCCACACACACCTTGGGGTCATTTGGGGTCCCTCAGGGAGCTCACCCACCTCTAAGGTGCAGTCTCCCATCATGGATGCCTTCAGCATGAGGTCTGTGTCACCAAAGTCACTGTGCTTGTGGCGGTGCTGGGCCACCTTCCAGCAGAAGAGTGCCGTGAGTGCCACGAGGACAAGGAGGGCGAGCAGTGGGACGAAGATCATCAGGAGAAGGTTGGGTAGGGAAGGCGTCTTTCCCAGGGCATCTTCTCCTGGGTGGGGGAAATGAGAGATGGAAATATGAGGGTGGACCTGGCGAGAGTGCCTCTGCATTGGAGTCAAGCCCATGCATGGCAGCTCTGCAGGCACAGCCCAGGAAGGAACACCTCTTGGTGGCCCTGTCTCACCTGGGAAAAGGTGGCTCTGTAGGTGCTGAGTGAGGACAGGGGTGATGTTGAGACCCAGCCACATCTGCAGCCACGTGGGCAGCTCGTCCCCTCTCCCCCACGCCCCATACCTTGCAGGAAGATCTCCAGCTCGGCGTTGCACATGTGGAAGCTGCAGCACCTCATGCCGTACTGCTCCGTCACGGGCGTGTGGCAGTGCTCCAGGATGTTCTGGGAGAAGCAGCCCCGGTGCTGGGTGATGGTCCCCTCCTCCCTCCTCTTGCTGACGAAGCACACCTTGCCCGTGCAGTTGGGCTGGCTGCAGTGGGGCACATCGCAGGCACACAGCAACTCCTCTGCGGGCACCACGAGGGGACACATTGGGCCATGGGGTCACCCCACTGCCCACCAGGAGCTTTGGTGGCTCGGGGGACAGGGCCATTGTCCTAAAGACTCCTGAACCAAACTTTGAGAGTGGCAGCCTGGGACCATCAGAGAAGGAGGGGAAGGCTGCTGTGGGTGCTCAGCACGGGGAGTCTGTCCTGACACTTCCTGGAAAATCACTTGCTCCCGGCAGGCATCCAAGTGGCAGCCCTGAAGCTGGGTGTCACCTGTTGCCACATCCTCAAGAGGTACTATGGAATGGACTGTGCATCCAGCCCCAGCAGCTGGGATTAACTGGGATGCACCGGTTTACAGCACACAGGCTCACATCCTGCCCACGGAATCCCAGGGGACATGGGACCTATGGGAGCCTGATGCCAGGAGCTAGGGTGGGATGAAAAGCCCCAAACTCAGCCAGTGCCTCCCCATTGGGTGTTTTGGGAGCTGGGTGCCAAACCCAGGGTCTTTCCTGGAGTTTTTCTGGACTTTCCTGAAGGTGCTTTCCTGTGCCACGGTGCCAGAGTGGCTCAGATGGCGGCCACACTCCCAAATTCCTAATTTAGCTCTGCCCTTTTGCACAGAAAATATCCCTTCTGGAATGAGTGAGTTCAGCATGAGGGCAGCCAGACATCCACTGGTGAGGGGACAGTGAGGGGACAGCGAGGGCATGGCTGTAGTAGCCAGTACCCCTCCTACTCTCCCTGCCCCAAAGGCTGCCTGGTAGCAGTGCCAGGTTTGGGGTTGGTGGCCCTGTGGGCAGGACAGGGACTCAGTGGAGACTCAATTCCCCAACAAGCTCTGCTTCTCCTCCCTGGCACAGCCACATCATCCTGGCCCTCCCTGCAAAAGAACCCAGCCTGGGATCTGTCCCTGGGTCACCTGGTGATGCTGAGAAGCTCCTTCTGCTTACCACCACCACCACCACCATCATCATCATCATCATCATTGCCATCATCATCATCATCACCATCACCATCACCACCACCCCTGGGAAAACCCACGGTTTTCAGTATGTGGTGCCAGCCTTTCCCCATTTCCCCTCCGGTGACAGCAAAGCACTTGATCTACCACAATTAATTAAGCAGAGATCCTCTCTGGGGGATGGGCCACCACACCAAAGGGGCATAGCACAGTCCCCGAGGAGCTCAGCTTCCTCTCTGGGTTTTATTTTGGGCAGAGGTGCTCCCAAAAAGCCGAGGGCTTATTTTAACTTGCTGTCACCCCACTGCAGTGGCACTCACCGGCTGCGAAGCCGAGGGACAGGGTCATCAGCGCCAGCACCACCCGGCCACCAGCTCCACACGGCATCGTCCTGCGGAGAACGGAGGGGTGAGAGCAGCCCCTGCACCCCCAGCCCCCCAGGGGCTCATCACCAGCCACGGGGGCTTTGGCAAGGGAGAGGGGGGCCTGCGAGGGCAGGCACAGACAGAGTGAGGTAAAGATGTGCTGCTTCCAGCTGCGTTTGGCTCCGGACATCCTGGGTACAGCCCTTCCTGAGAACAGATCCCAGGACCTCCCAAGCTCGAGGGACCTCCCTACCATGTCATGGGGTACCACTCGTGGCCCCTCAGGAATGCACTGGAACCAGGCCTTTGCCATGTCCACGCAGCCCCAACCTCCTTCCTTTCTCCCAGTCAATGTACACCATACACCTGCATTTCCCGCTATTCCCACGGCTCCTGCTCCATAAAACCACAGCCCCCGTGGGCCTGGCACCCATGACAATGCCAGAGCACTGCTGGAGACTCCAGGTTCAGCAGGACCCAAACTGTGGCACAGAGCTCAAAGCCCCCACACCTCGTGCACCCTCTACAGCACCGGAGCCGCCAAGCGCTGCTGGCCACGGGCAGGGGCTCGGTCCTGGGGGTGCTTTTGTGTGGAGCTTATCAATGACACAAACAGAGGTGATGGGACAGCCAAAAATTCCTTGCTGAGCCTTTGGGGGAAGTCTGGCTATTTTTAATCTTCCTTTTTTTTTTTTTTCCCCTTGTAAAAGAGACATTTCTGCCAAGGCAAACACGGCAATCCCCCCGCTGTCCCCCGCCTCGCTCCGTGGCTGCAGGCTCCCGGCCCCTCCTCAGCTCATTCTTCGTGTTCCCGACATAAACATGCCAAAGGCTCCGTTTCCTGCAATTGAAGAGCCCAGCCCAGGGCTGCTGGGACAGGAATCAAGATTGTTTAGATTCTGGCCTTGATGGGGAAGCAGAGTCACGCAAGCCCGGCCCTCGGGAGCGCACACGGACGTGGCTGACCCCGGCGGGCTCCAGCTGTGCTGTAAATCGGGCTTTTCCTCCACAAAATAACTCACTTGGTTGTTGCTCGAGGGGAGGAAACAGTGACCAGATCCTGGGTGCTGGGGCTGGAGGTCCTTGGTGCCCCGTGTGAGGAACGATGTGAGGATCCATCTGACCCTCAGCTCGGCCAGGATCAGCATTGTTTTAAAATCCCAACTCCCCTGGAACCTCAACCCCTCTGGAACTGATTCCCAACCGCCAGGATGCTGCCAAGCATCTCACTTCTAGCAATCCTGAGAGCTCCAGGGAAGCTGAGTCTCCCAGGTGGTGAATTCCCTCCTTGGAGCCACTTCCACAAAATCCTGATCCATTAGATGGCTGCAGGATATTTGCCATGAAATACAAAGCAGGCAGGGCCTCACCCCAAACTCTGCTGCGTATGAAACATCACATGGATTGTCTTTGTTACTGAGAGCAAACCTTAATCCAGAGCCACTCCCGGCATCCCACAGGAAAAACATCCTGTGACCATATTCTTTCAGAATTCCATGAGATTTTTGCCATTCTCAGAGTAACAAATGCAATAGATCTCTTTTAAAGTACGATTTGATTTAAACTGTGATCACTCAAATGTCTTCTCTAAGATCTTTTCTGCCTCTAAATTTTTAGGCTGTCTAAAGATTTTATAATGAATTTCTTTCCTCAAAAACACCTCACTTTCTAGTGCAAATGTACTGAAATCAAGGGAATAATTCTGGCTTTACCCCATCACAGCCAAATGAGAACTCAGCTATAGTGTCAGGCAATATTATGAAAGTGTGTGAAAGGTGGTTTTTCTTCTGAAAGATCCCTTTTTCTTTCAAAGCAAGTAACCAATGCAATGATATTAGTGCAAAAACCCCTTGAGTTTTAAAATGGTAGTTCACTGGAACGTGGCAGCTTCACTGAAATTCATATATGACATAAAACTGTGCTCCCTACCCAGCTCTTGAGTCGTGGCACAAACCAGTGTACCCATCCCTGTCCCTTCCTCCCTCCTTTCTCATCAGGACCTGCAGCTCTCACTCTCTCCTGACATCCAGAACATCTTACCCAGCCTGGCTGGGTGCTGTATTATGTTCTTTGGGATTTGTAGCATCAGGAGAAGGAAAGAAACCCAAGGGAAACTTCTGGGATGGGACATGGATGCTGGCTGGAGTGGTTGGGAGCAAGAGGCAGCTGTGCTGCGGCTCAAGGATCTGGAGCAAGAACCAACCCTTGGGAAGGGGAATTTCCCCATGACCCCATGGAGAGAAAAGCAAAGGGAAAATGGAGCAGGAGACAACTGGAGTTCAGGGAAGAGTGGCTGGGCAGAGCCCTCGGGATGTGTGGGATGGTTCAGGGATCCCTGCTCTTACCAGGGCAGCTTGGCTGAGCTCCTCAATCCCAGCTCTTCCACCTTGCCCTGTGGTTTGTGCTGCTGACAGAGGGCTCAGCCACGGGATGTGGCTCATGACCCAGTTCCCTGTGCTGCCTTTTCACAGGGAGTCACACACAGCTGAGACCCTCGTGCCAGTGCTGGTGCCAACCAGGTGAGCCAGACTTCAGGGCTGAAGGGCTGGATGGACACCAGGCAGACTTGGCAGGAGCTTTGCCACAGGCCCCAAGGCTCCACCCTGGTTTCAGGCACAGGTGGAGGTTTTCCTTTCCCCGCCTGTAGCTGCAGGTGGGTGATGGCGCAGCAAAGCTGCATTCACGCTCTGCAGGGATGCTCAGCTCAGGGACCTGCACTGGTGGGCTGCACCAGCCCAGCCCCTCTCACTGATGGGCATTTCCATTCCATGAACGTGCAGCACACAAAGACAGCAGCAAAACCCCCTCAGGTTCACCTTGGCACGGGGATGGCATCGCCTTGTGCCCAGCAGGGACGAGGGCAGTGTCACTGCCCCAGCCTCACAGCGAGCTCCAGTGCCAGCACTGGGAAAGAGCTCCGTGGTGGGGCTCTCCCCAGCCTCACTTTGGAAGCCTTTTTAGTGGCCATTTGTGCCTTCCTTGCCCACTGTCCTCTGAGAGACCTGGAATGTGGCTGTGCAGAAGGGGAGTGTCGGGGTGGCACATTCTGTGGTGTTGGAGCCCACTGCCTGCTGCAGCCCTCACTACTGGAGCTGTCAACTTTCCCTCGTTTTTCCCCACGCCTTTTCAAAATACACCCAAATTCCCCATTTCCCATGTCAACTCCACCTTTCCATTGCAGTTGCTTATTATTTCAGCTCTTTAGCAAGGACCTGGGGACAGATCCTGCTGCCACCACACTGATGTGAGCCCTGACTCACGCCCCCAGCCCAAATTCCAGCCTCTTTAACGCTTTAACACCAGCGTCCCATGAAACACAAAGGAAATAGGGCCAAATCCTGATTTCGGAGGTAAATCAGGAGGGAATCACTGAGCTCAGTGCAGCCCCAGCCCCCAGGAGCACATGGCTCTTCCCCACTCACCTACAGCATCCACGTCCTGCAGGAGCCCCCGGCAGCGCCCGGCCCCGGCGAGGCTCTCGCGGCCGCGATCTGGCTCTTGGATCTGGCTCAGCCAGGGCAGCTTTGCTCCGTGCCCTGAGCCCTGACTCGAAGGATCTTCACGGATCTGCTCCCCTCCCACCACCCATGCTGCCGCCGTGGGGGCTCCCGGGGCCGTGCGGTCGCGGTGGGAATGTCGCCCTTCCCGGCCTGGCTGCAGGGGCTCGGCTTGGCCACCCCGTTGTCCGACGCAGCCGTTTGGCAGCTGCTCTGTGGTCTGGATGTGGGAGAAGTCAAAAAAATGTTTCTTATTACTGCCTCTTCCTGCCTGGCTTCTCTCCACCACTCCCAGCTAATAAAGCATTTCCTATTGCTGAGCACACAGCCACGACCAGCCTCCCTTCCTCCCGCTCACCGGGCCCCAGCTCCATCCTGGTTGCTTTCCCTTGCCTGTAACTCCCTCCTTGTCCTTCACCGAGTGCTTTCCCACCCAGTTTCCCAGTATTCATGGCAAACCCTATCCCATGGTATGGACAAGGCCATCACTACTTCATCCTGAGCATCCCAAGGTCTTTAGCAGGAGCACAGCTGGTTGCTTGGGCAGGAATGGGGATGGGAATGTTCTAGAGAGATGCTGTGGGAATGACCTTGACCTGCTTGGCCACCCCTCGAGCTCCAGCCCTCATGGGGATGAACCCACCCGATTATTCCAGGCTGCAGTGCTGGGGGTCAGGGGAGGAATTCGGCAGCAGGGGAGGCGTGGAGCCCCGGCTGGGCGCGGAGCAGGGCACGGTGGCCCAGGGGCTTCGCTCGGTGCCTGGCACTGGCACGTCCCCGCTGTCCCCGCGCTGGGACGCCGCCGGCGCCGCCGTTCCCACGGCCAGAGCCCGGGCACTTCCCGCTCCCCCGGAGCACACGGGACCGCGGGCAGCGGAAGCGCTGCTTCCCGTTCTGCCACTTTCAGGGCTGTTCTTTGGGCCACCCCAATCTCAGCCGCTTCTCCCTCCTCCCTCTCCTCCAGTGCCATCCCAAGCCCCATTCCTGCCCTTCTGCCGGCTGCTCCCTTGGCACGGTGACCCACTCCCTCATTGCAGCCTCTTTCTAACGAGGTGATGGGGCCAGATTTACCTCCCCACCGCCATCGCATCACCAGCCCCAACTGCATCAGGAACCCGCCCGGAGCCTCCCTGCCCCGGGGCACCGCGGCGGCGGAGCTTTGGATCTCGCCAGCCGTCTCGCCCCGCTATCAGCCGGGATCTAGGAAGTTGAAACAAACAAAAGCACAAAACCAGGATAAAACATGAAGGACCTTCACACGTGACTTTGCCCGTGCGGGACCGGGAGCTTTGCCGAACCGGTGCAGGGGAAACGGGCAGTTTCCATCAGATAGGAGCTGCCCAGGAGGAAGCTGATGCCTGCAGACATCTTATCTCCGTGACCATCTTTGCTCCGGCAGGCGGGTCTCAATGATCCCGCCGGATTGGCCCCTCCCGGGGTTATTCCTGGATGGTTCTTGCATCCCTTCCATGGGAGCAGACACAGGGCATCCTGCTTTTACGTCTGCGGGCAGCAGTTACTCTGGGCCGGGGAGCACACCAGCTTTCCAGCAAGGGCTGGTGCTGGCTGGTTTGATCCCTGCAACTCCGTCTTTCAAACGGGCCACCTTCCTTTTTAAATCGTAATCATCATTGAGGGGATAAACACTGCTTAAAAACTTCGAAAAGTTCCTAAATCCTAATCCTGGGCGACTCGAAGGGCAGGGATGGGTGGGAGCCCTGGGCCCAGCTGCAGCTGGAAAGTGAATTCCTCCAGAGTGAGGTTGGCTGTAGAGGATGTGATGGGCAAATCAAACCCAGTGCAGGCTCCTGCCCCTGTTCCAGTCCTTGTCTGGGGCACACAGGGTGAATCAGCAGGGCTGGGCACCACCCCAAAACACCACGACCCACACTCTCATGCCAGCCCTGGTACAACCTCCCATCGCCCTTTGTAGCCAAAGTGAGACTTTCCTCCATCATCCAGGTGCTCATCTCTGTGATTTCATCCTGCAGAAGGGAAGGGGCATCCTTGGACAGGGAAGGGGCATCCCACAGCCGCTCCCTCCCCAGGTGGTCTCACCTGGGGTCTCACTTGGCCATCCCCCTGATGGCAGAGGGGGATGAGGGGCCGGTGGGAGCCCGTCTCTCCCTTCCCCCTGCGTGGCAGGAGCCAGGCTGGCACGGCTCATGCCACGGCTGCTCCATGTGCCGCCCGCCCCCGGCTCATCTGCGAGCCGCAGGGAGCTGGCGAAGGAGGGCAGCCACGTGCCGGGGAGCCCGGGCGAGCCAAGGGATAAGGGAACAGACAGAGGCTGCAGCTCCTTCCCCAGGAGAACGCTTCCCTGCCTGCTGCTCAGCCCAAACCTCCCAGTGCCCCACGAGCTGCAGCCTCAAAGTGGGGAGTGTGGACTCCTGTCCCCCTAAAAAAGGAGTGGTGCAGGGAGGGGGCTCCACACCAAGGATTGTTTATTACCTGGGTAACTTTTGCTCTGAGCACTGTGACACTGCCTGTTGCCCTGCTGCAGTCAAACTCTGCATCAGCTTCACCTTCCTACACCCTGGGGTGGAGCTGGGCTTAAGAGAATCTTGAAATATGGGAACACCAGCACCCTGCTGCTGCAGCACTGGCAGTGTTGGAGCTCTGGGGGGCACGAGTGGAATGGAGCCCACGAGTACCCCAAGCTTGGTTTCCAGCCTGTGCCTGGCAGCTCCTTCCACAGCATGGAGCTGCTTCCCTGTGCTGAGCCCTGGTGCATCCATCCACCAAACAGGAACACACAGGAGTGGAGAATGTCACTGAGGACGTGACAGGGTGGTCAGGGGGCAGTGGCAGCAAAGGGGGAGCATTCCTGCCAGCCCCACAGCAACCCTGAGCTTTATTCATGGAATCAGTCCTGTTAACATGGCAACCACTTCCATTTTAATTTGCTCAGCCACATTCCAATGCACGCCGTGGAATCAAGAGCTCGGGAAGATCAAAGAGGAAAAAAAACAAAAAGAAAAAAAAAAAAGGAAAAACACAGGAAAGTCTTTTGCTGCTCAGTCCTGCTCCCTCACATTCCTGGAGCTGGGTCTGAGGTCTCAGCATGTAAGTGCCCAGCATGACATGCACCACGCTAGGGTGGCCATCCTCGGGGTAGAGAGGACAAGAGGCCAGGCAGGGGCCTGTGAGCCCTCGGGAATATTTCGGCCGGGTGTGTATGCCCACATCATCCTCCTCCCTGGGACATTCCCATCCACTGGGAACAAAACCACCCCAGTGCCAGAAAAGCCAGCAGATCCAAGCAAGAACCTTGTCCCCACCCCAACACCTCCTGCCTTAGCCTTTCTTCTTCTTTTTCTTCTTCTTCTTCTCCCCGCTCTTGGCCTCCTCGGCCGCTTTCTTCTCCTCCTTCAGCACCTTGTACTTCCACTGAGGCGGCTGCAGCAGGTTCTTGTCCTTCACACGCGGCTTCCGCTCCCCGGCGGCCGAGCCAGAGGCTTTGCTCACTTTGATTTTTGGGACGGGCTCCCCGGGGAAGATGCTGTTGCCACGCCGCAGCCACAGGGGCAGGAAGCTGAGGAGGCGGCTGGGCGGCCGGCGCGGCGGCAGCGGCCGCCCCTCGGACACGGCTTGGCCGTTGCAGGACGATCCCGCGGTGCTGGGGCGCCAGGACCTCTCGGACTCGTCCTCTGCGTCTGGCCCGTGCTGCCCGAGGATCTCTGGCACGGACAGCCTGCGCTTGCCCACCTCAGGCGGGCTGTCGGGGCAGATGGTTTGGCAAGCGGTGGCCACGAAAGGGCTGGCGAGGGACGTGGTCATCCTCACCATGTGGTCCATCACACCGTCCTCCTCGGGATTGCGGGGGATGTTGAAGGTGAACATGGATCGGATCTTCTCCGACAGCCTCTTGCTCCTGGATTTGGGGCTCAGGGCCTTGGCCACCAGCTCGGCCAGGGCTGGCCACTCGGGCTGGTACTGGGCTCCGAACTGCTCCGCGCGCGGGCGCCGCAGCAGGGTCCGGATGCGCACGGTTGTCTCAAAGCGGCCGGTGAAAGTCGCCCATTCCCGGGCTGTCTTGCCCTTCACGGCGTCCACCGCTTGCAGGTCAGCTCCTGGGGACAGCAGAGAGCCTCACCACGACGTCCCACCCTGAGCAGCAGTGCCACCCCTTCCCAGGAGAAGCCCCCGGGAGATGCTCACCCGCCAGGAGCAGGGCGGTGACGCAGTCCTCCCGGCCCTGCACCGCTGCCTTCATCAGCGCCGTCAGCCCTCGGGGGTCCCGCTGGTCCACCTCGAGGGCAGGGTAGTAGTTGAGGAGGTAGTTGACAATGGTGATGTGTCCTTAACAGCCAGAGAGAAGCTGCGTTAGAGTTCCAACAGTTAACAGGGACAATGGCTGGTGCCTGGTGGACAAAGGACTTGGCAGCTGCATTCCAGTGAGGATGCAGATACAAAGATACAAAGCTTGAAGGGGTCAGGATTGGTATTTTAGTTGGCCATGGAGGGAGCAGGGTTGATGAACCAGCCACTTTAGTGGAGAACACAGGAAAGAGTCCAAAAATGCAAAAAAAAACCCATAAAATCATGAATTCCAGCAAGGATACAATGGGAATCAAGGGTGATCCCCATTTTGAGGCCCTTCTCCTTCCCCTCCTGGTAAATCCCTCCTGGAGGGAGCCAGCCTAGCAAAGAAAACCATCGTGGCTGGAGGTTTGGGCCCTACACAGAGCCCAGAGCCTTTTGGCAGGTAAATCCCTGCGACTCCTGGAGCTTTCCTGGAGCACAGGGGCAGCTCCAGCCCAGCTCTGGACACAGCTCTCAAACACAGCACATTTGAGAGAGCACCACTGTAGGAATCTCTGGTTTTGCATCAGTTTGAAAGCAGTGCTGAGGTGAACCATAAATGTAGCTGATGTCGCACATCCCTTGGGACCACGGCTTTCAAGACAGGTTGTTTTAGGGTTTTTTGGGGAAGCACAGGGGGTCACATCCCTTCTTGAGGGGTGTCACTGGTGCTGCCAGTGCCAAGGCTGAGAGCAGTGCTGACCTGCTTGGGCAGCCATCATGAGGGCCGTGTTCCCATCGTTGTCCTGCTGGTTGACGTTGATGTAGGGACACTTCTGCAGCAGTGGCACAATGTCCACAAAGCCCTTGGAGCAGGCGACCATCAGCCCGTTCTGGAGAGAGAATAACACTCAGAACCAGCTCTGCACCGTGTTCCCACCATGCTGCTCCTATGGCCCTTCCAAATTGTCCCCCCACTCAACCCAGACAGGCGCAGGATGGGAGGATGGACAAGGTTCTGCTCCAAGGACTGGATCAATCCCAGGAGACCCATTCCACCCAGGCTTCTCCCTCCTGCCCCCTCCTGCTTCAGCAACCACCAGCCCTCAGGATTTGCCTCTTCCTGGAAAATCCTCTTTCTGCTCTGCAGGGTGCACACCCCACCCACCCCAGCCACTCACCCTCCCATTGATGTCCAGCTCCATGGCCTCACTCCTGGTCACCCCACGCTCCAGCCTCTCCCACACCAGCTTGGCATCATTCTTGGCACAGCACTGGTAGAGACTGAGGCCCTGGGCACCGTCAGCCTCTGGGGAGACCTCATAGCAAGGGTACACGGAGTCGTCGGAGAAGATGCTGCTGGTGTCCGAGGGCTCTGAGGATTCCGAGGATGTGTCCTCTTCCTCCTCATAGTGCAGCTCCGGGTCGGAGGCATCCAGGCTGGGAGTGGGAGCTGCAGCACGTTCTCCTCCCCTGCAGGCATCTGTCATCCGGGCTGGGCGGGCGGAGCGAGCCCAGCTTGGCCCCGCGCCCTGCCTGGGGCTCCTCAGGAGCCTCTCCCGCCTGGATGAGGGGGCACTCGGGACGGTCACTCCCCCTGCGTGGACACGGAGCAGGCGTGGGAACCCTGTGGGCTCCAGCATCCCTTATCCCACCGGGAAGCCTCAGCTGCCTCCCAGCCTCCAGCACAGCCCAGCGAGCCAGGCTCCATCCTCTGCCCCCTGCAAAGGCTCACACGGGGGTGTCTGGGAGCTGTGACACCCCAAGAGGGGAGCAGCCCCCCATGGCACAGTGGGAAAAAGAGGGGGGCACCGTGGGAATGTGGGAGGTGGGTAAGTGTCCCGCAGTCTGGGCACTGAATCCAGGGGGTGGTGAGACTGGGAATGGCTCCAGGGCTGTAGAGGTGCACTGGGGAGCCAAACAGCTGGGCTGCTGTGCAAAGCACCCGTAGGAAGGACACATCCACCCCCTCAATGCCACACACAGGGGCTGAGCCCTTCCCAGCCACCCTCCCCATTCATCCAGGCACATCCCAATAGATGCAAAGGCTTTTCCCAGCAGAACAGCAGCCAGGAGCAGCTCCTGGCTGCCTCAGGACACAGGACAGCCCTGGAACAGGGACACACTGGCTGAGTCTGGCAGCAGGAATTAAACCCTTGTGCTTCTAAGCAGAAGCCAACAATTAATTGATGGATGCCATGAAAGGAGGAAAACCTTCAAAATTCCACTAAACTTTCCCACCCCTTAGATGTTCCCAAGCAGGCTCTGGGATGGAAGATGGTCTTCTCACCTCGATCTTCTCACCTTGATCTTCCCTGGGGCTGCTCAGATCTTCCCCGTGGCTCCCTCTTCAGCTGGGCAGCATCCCAGCCACCACCAGGAGGGAGAACTCATCAAGAGGCAATGGAATATCCCTCTGTACTCTCCGCAGGGAGAAAAGAAGTTTGTGCTCTGTGGTTGAGGTGGCCTTTTGGCACCAAACCTGTGACAACCCGCACGTTGATGTGGGCTCAGCTACCCAAGAGATCTTCAATTAAACTGTTGCTTAAAATGGCTGCATCCACCCTGAGCAGGATCAGGACAGGATTTAGCGTCTTTAGCTGAGGAGCTGCTGGGAGCCCTGGGCTGTATTTTTATACCTGTCTCACTTTGGTGTGGCAGTGCTGTCTGAGCAGTCCCCCAGGCTCAGCTGAAACCCCAAAAACTCCTTCCACCTGACTTTCTACCCAGGTGAATTGGCTGAGCAGATAAATCTGGGAAGCTGCTGCTCCAGCCAAGGGCTTGGGCACCTGAACTGTACACGTGCACTCAATAAACTCTGTGATTTCCCTTTCAAAGGTGCCTTGGAGTTTTCATCCCTCCTGCTCCACTGGGAATGAATTCCAAGGCTCTAAGGGTAGCCTTAGCCCAGGAGTTGCAAAAATTGTTTCCCAAATTGCATATGAAGCCTGACTGTTCTCTTAACTTCAGCTTGAAAGGGTTTTTGTTGTTTGTGTGCTGTTGGTAGGTTTTTATGTATTTCCTGAAGTTCAAGGGCCATCTGGGCTGTGAGATCTGGGAAAGGGCATTTCTAGTCCCTGGATCAGCTATTTTCTTGCCAAAAGGAGTTTGGTGCCAAGGCAAATCGTGGGAGGCCATGTTCCCCATCTTCAGCAGCCACTGAGGCTGAGTCCCAAAGGGCACTTTGATGAATCCTTGAACAGGAAAATATGGATCAGATGAAGGATTCCAGCTGTTTCCTCTGCGCTGGGAAGCACAAGCTGGAAATCCTGGTGCTGAACATAAGGATCCTGGTGCTGAAGGCCCAGATCCTGATGCTGAACATGAGGATCCCAGTGTTGAATGTCAGAATCCTGGTGCTGAGTGTCCAGATCCCAGACATGGCATGGTCATCACGGTGTCACCCTGATGTGACATCTCCAGCCACCCTCTCACTCTGCCGTATTTCAGGGAAGAACAGGGACAGATTTAGGGCTTAAGGAGTCATCCTGGGAGCCATGTGCTGTAATCTGCTGCCTGGAAAATCAGGAGGCTCTGAGACAGTTATGTAAACACAGTGCTAGGTGCTGAAACGGGTGCCCAGGTGGGTGGCAGCACAGAAAGGTCTTGCTGGTTATTACACACAGCAGTCAGCCCCTCGTCTGCACCTGAAGCACTGGGGCTACTTGCTTTCATTCCAATGGAAAAGAACTGTAATTATCCTGCAGGAGCTCATGGCCAAAATGTGAATGTAAACTCCAAAATTCAATATATCCAAGAATTACTGCTGGACAAAAGCTGCCAGTTCAAACAGGACCCAAATCCCCAAACACCCTAACCCTAAAACTCTAGCCCTAACCCTAATCCTACCCCTAAAACAACACTAACCTATAAGCAGAAACCTAAACTAAACCTAACTCTGAAGACAAAAAACCCAAACAACTCACTCAAAAAACTGGAAGTCTGATCCAAAATCTAATTCTAAAGACAACATTAACGATAATCCTAAAAAATTGCTAAACCTGAATCCTAATCCAAACCCAAAGCAATAACACCTAAGCCAAAACAAAAGCCCAAATCAAAAGAAATACAATCCCTAACCAAACCCTAACCAAACCCTAACCCTACCTGTATCCTTATCCCTAATCATAACCCTAACCCTGACCACCGGGAGGCCAAGGCCAGCCAGACCTGTTGGTCCTGGCAGTTTCCATCTGGGAGCAACCCAGATGAAATAGCCAGAATTCCACATTTGGCTCCAGGTGCCTGGCAGCAAAGGATTCCTCTTTTCCACAGGAAGAAAAGCCCAAAGCCTCAGTGCCTTGGGGGCAGATGAGAGGCACCCCTGGGAAGCCAAGGCCAGGCAGACCCATCAGTCCTGGCATCTTTCATCTGGGAGAAATCATCAAATGTTCCCAGTTTATGGAATGGAAATTCAACTTTTGGCTGTGGGTACTGGGCTGCAAAAGACAGCTCTTTTTTCAGTGTCTCAGAGGCAGATAAGATGAGGTCCCTGGGACTCCAGGGCAAGCCAGACATTGGTTCTGGCAGCTTTCATCTGAGAGCAATCCTCAGGTGTTGGCACTTTTAGGAGGTGGAATCCCATTTTCCACTACACCGCCTGGCTGTGATGGATGGGTCTTTTCCAGAGGAAGTAAAGTCTGGTGCCCCAGTGTCTTGGGGAGAGCTGAGAGGTGGCCCCTGGGAGTCTAAGACCAGCCAGACCAGTCAGACCTGGCAGTTTGAGAGCAATCCTGGAACATTTGCAGTTTTAGGAGGTGTCTTTCCACATTGGACTGCTGGCACTTGGCTTAGAAAGATGGATTTCTTCCACAGGAAGGAAGGTTCAGCACCCAGTGACTCTGGGGCAGCTGGGAGGCCCCCAGGAGGCCATGGCCAGGCAGATCCATCAGTCCTGGCAGCTTTTGTCTGGGAGCAATCCTCAGATGTTTGCAGTTTAGGAATCCCACTCACAACTCCGGGCACTTGGGTGTGAAGAAGGGCCTTAATCTGCAGGAAGGAAAGTCTGGCAACCCAGGGAACTGGGGGCAGCTGAGAGGTGGCTCCCAGGCCAGCCAGACCCACTGGTCCTGGCAGAAATCCTCAAACACTCATAATTTTAGGAGGTGGAATCCCACTCTCCTCCACGAGTGCCCTGCTGCAAATGACAACTCGTTTCCACAGGAAGGAAAGCCTGGTGTCCCACTGCCTCTGGGCAAGGTGAGAGGCAGCCCCTGGCAGACCTGTTGGACCTGAAAGCTCCTGTCTGGGAGCAATCCTGGGACACTCACAGTTTTAGGAGGAGGAATCCCACTTTTGGCCATGGAGGCCGTTTTGCACAGGAAGGAAAGGCTGGCCCTGCCTTGCCTTGCCTGCCTCTCCTAGGACTCGCCTTGCCTTGCCTTGTAAGCCCCAACCCTTGATTTTCCTTGCCCTGCTTCCCCTCCCTCACCTTGAATTGCCTTTCTCACACATCCCCTACTTTGACTGCCTGTCCTGGGTGCCTAAAAAATGCGTATTTTATTCCACATTTCCTCTGTCTCGATCCATGCAGTGTTAGTGTCCCTTTAGGACTTTGGAGCTGAAAGCAGACCTGGAGTTTTACTCTGGTTTGGGAGGTTTTGGGGGGTCCCTTGAAAAGACAGGAACAGGCACTCAGAGCTCTCTTTTTTATTCTTGCCCAAATGCCAAGAGAGTTACCAGGACAAGCTCCCCAAGCCGAGGCAGCGTGAGGCAGAAGACTTTTTATTCCTCTCCAGGTGTTGGAGAATCTCATAATACATTTTTGGCCACTGTTGCTGTGGTAACTAATGGTTTTGGAGCTGGGAAAGATGCTTCTTCAAAATTGTTTTCCTCTCTCTTTCACTGTCAGCTGCAGTGCCATGCTGGGAAAATCGGAGCCACAAGGTCCAGTTGCTGCCCCAGTTCCAGCTGCCATTGCTGATGGAAGTGCCACCACTGGCACAGCCACTGTTGGGTGGCATGGAGCAGACAACCCAGCAGACTGACTCTTGTTTCTGGACAAAAAAAAAGGGTTTTTCCAGGTGTTTGGTTTGTCACTGTTTCCCATTTTGTGTGGGGGAAGAGGGGGTTCTGTGATTGCAGAGGTGGGATGGCTGTGTTGTTTTTCCTTTGTTGTCTCTCTCCACCACAGGGTCAGGAGAAGTGGCCTTCTCCACCACCTTGGGTCTGCCCCTGGGCCACAGGGTCTGCCATGGAGAGGGGAGTAGTTAGTAATTGTCATTTTTTCACGTTTCTCTTCTCACATTCATCTCTCCCTGTTGGTGAAAGGGGAGTGCTGAAAACTAAAGGAGAGGAAGCTCATTTGCCAGGCTCTACCTCACTGATGCTCTTAAACCAAGACAAATTTGGCCCCCAGCTAAAGGGGCTCGAGAGAAAAAGTGAAAAAACCCAATTTTATATTGGGTACAGAACTCCCTGCTCACCATACAGCTCTGTCTCATGTGGGTGTGGCACTTTGTATATGAGTCCATGTGTGTGGAGCCATTTGCCTGCCATGATGTTTTCATGATGTTTTCATTTCTCCTTTTTCAGATCAGGAGAGACAGAAACCAAGGCTGCTTTGTGGTATCAGTTTCTGGAAAGATAACATCAGTGGCAATGAAGGTCGTTTGGGATGGGGATTGGTTGCTGTTTGCCAGTCCTGGTCTGGGCTGCTGCTTCTGGGGGGTTCATTTTTCTCAGCCTTTCACCTCCTTTCCCGTTTCAGGCCTGACACATCCCTTTTTGAGGATGATGAATTCCCTCTGGTTGTTAAAGGCACCATATCCTTGTTGCTGGTTTTCACATTATTCCTCTATACAATCTACAAGACATTTAGAATCAAGGTTGACACTTCCAGTGGGGCTGTCCTGAGATCTGTCCCAGGGGTGGCACTCGTTTCTCCCGGCCCA
>VZRX01020642.1:0-10942 GCA_013398075.1 Notiomystis cincta
AGCTTCTCCAAGAAACTGTTTAGCTCTACTCTCCCTGTAATATTGTTATGATGCACAAGATCAAAAGATCCTGGCCAAATATTCTAAACTTCATTTCCAGAAACTGTCAAAGTATGGAAGATAAACCTCTTTGATGTTATATCCCAAAATGAAAGGAATTACTTCAAAATCCAATTATTCAATTTGCTCTGACAAGTTTGAATAGAAAACATCTGTTGCCAGAACAAATGTTTAGTTGACATGCACCTTGCTTTGCACTGATCACTGCACAGCCAGGGAAGATGCTAAAATGGGAAGGTATGTGAGATCAGGGTCAGTAAGGCTTGCAGGCTGCTTGTGAAAGCAAGGAGGGGGAGTAGGACAGCAGAGAGGCAGAGGAATAGGCACAAGGCAGGTGAAGAAAATCAAGTCAACCAAGAAGGAAGTGAGAATAGGCAAAGAAAGGAAGGTAAAAAGAAAAAAAGAGAAAGTGGAAAAGGTGGTAAGAAAGGAGGAACATGTAGCTATACTGGAGCATGGCAGAAGTTCAGAAGCATTTACTGCTAATTTTCAAATAAATTTTCACTTTGCCTTTCATCTGCCTCCTGGGCTGTTGCCTTAGCTGGCTCCTCCCTGATGACTTTAGATCTCCTCTCTAATGTTGTATTATCAGTTTGAGGACCTTTTCGACCTGAGCCCTGAGTGACCACCCTTTCTATATCAGCTGGGTGTTAGCTGCTCCATCCAGGGCTTGGGCCTGAGGACATACCACCTGTTCCTAGAAGAAAATATAGACAGAATTTGGAAATGCAAAGCATGTAAGATCAGGTCACATAAGGAAAATATCCTTCCCACTCTTTCTTTAGCTGTGCTGTGGTGCTCCAGAGCAGCCTTAAACCCTCCATCTCCTTGTTCCCCAGGCAGGTCCCTCGCCACAGCAGCTGATGGGGCACTACTAAACACTTGGGATAGGAATGGGTCTGACTTTAAGGTTATCCTAAAAAGGGGAAGAAACATAAACACCTGTGTCTGTTCCCCACTCTGTTTCACAGTACAGACTCATTGAACACATAAGAGTATTTCAAGTGAAACCTTTTGTAATGCCAGCCTAAACCTCTGAACATGATATAGGCAGGTTCTCTGCTTGATGTGAAAATGTCTGTTTTGGGAGAAGCAGCATATTTCCACCTTCTGCCTGCAGCAGTCTGGGCAGCTTCTCTCCTCTTTCTCAAAGCCCTTTTTCTTTTCTGGCAGCTAGTCTTGGTGATATCTCTGGCTGATGGGGAACTGTCACTGTTAATTGCTTTGAACTTGTTTATTTCAAATGCCACATGCATTTCCTCACCTAAGTGTTATGGCTGGTCCTTTCTTTCAGCAATAAGACAGGAAAAAAAAAAGAAACACAAGAAAAGAAACTTCATATAATAATATTGCAGATAAGAAGGGTTTTTCCCTTTCAATTTTTCACAACATTTTTACTGACTGAATACAAAAGTAGGAAAAATATGAGGGCTTGGTTAAAAACTGGGAGTTTTATATTTTAATAATGTGTATTTCTGGTGGTTTTGTTTGTAAGCCTAAACAATCTGTATCTCTAAATATGATAACATGAGTTGTAATGTGACTGTCTCCATAAGGTAATACTTGAAAAAGGAACCTCTATCACACAGTAACTCCCACACCATCTTGCTCTGCCCCTCTTCCTCCCCACAAAATGTCTATTTGGAGCAGATCCTCTTTCTCAGCCTCATTGGAAAGGCAGGAACACCAGGTCACTTAGCCTGTCTGAGGTTGAGAGGAGAGGTATTTTATCCTCTTCCATTGAGAAGCATGCTCAGGATGGGTGTGAGATCAGTATCAATGAGTATAAATTGATATAGGTACTAAGGGAGCTGACTAGGAAAGGTATCCTCCTTGATTTGTTGCTTGCTAAGAAGAAGGCCTCAGGAGTGATTTGGTGATTGGTGGACATTTTGGACCATGAAGCTGTTGAATTTAAAATATCTGGTGACAAGGAAAATAGCCAGCAAAATTCTGAACATGAGAAGAGTAGACTGCAGGCTCTTCAGGGAAGTAGTTTGTAAGACTCCTTGGGAAAATAGTTTTGAAGATGCTGGGATCTACCAGTGTGGTCAAATTTTAAATATCACCTTCCCAGAGCATGGGAGCATGTAATTCCAAAATGCTGGAAGTCAAACTGATGAGGCAGCAAGCTGGCTTGGCTGGCCAGAGATCTTTCTCTGGGACTAAGGCAGAAAAAAGAAAGTGTACGGCCAGTGAAAGCAAGGTTGTGGTTTAACCTCAACTGGCAACCAAGCACCGCATAATGACTCACTCACTTCTCCCCACCCTGGTGGGATGGGGAGGAGACTCAGAAAAGAAATGTAGAACTTGCTGGTTGAGATAAGAACAGTTAGTAGTTGAAATGAAGTAAAATATAATATTGCAACAACAAAAAATAAAATAAGAAGAAAGGAGGAGAGACACAGAGAGAGAAATGAGAGAATGACAAGTGATGCACAATGAATAGCTCAACACCCACGTACTGATGCACAACCCATCTCCAAACCACAATCAGATCCCTTTCTGTGTAACTCCACCAGTTTATACACTGGGCATGACATTCTATAGTACAAGATATCCCTTTGGACAGCTCAGGTCAGCTGTCGAGGCTGTGCTCCCTCTCAGCTTCTTGTGCAACTTCTCTCTGGCAGAGCTTGGAGCTTGCTTGCCTGGTTGGTGTAACTGTGTCCAAATTACAAAACACTGAAGAGTTTCTGTACATCAGGGTGTGGTGATGGCATAGCTTGTGATTTGGTGTGAGCTCAGTTGGGAGGAGGAATATGGATTTTTGGCCAATTTAAAAGTGGACTTCTACAGCTGCATTAACAGGTCTATGTGTCATTCTCCCTTCAGAGGTGAGATCATAGAGACATTTTATGAATATCTCATCCTAATGCAGGAGTTTAAGAGGGATGCAAGATGCAATTGTTTTAATTGCAACCCAAATGTAGGATTTTTCTCCATTAGCTCTCTAGGTGTTTGCCCTGAAAACACTTTCAGTCAGGCAAGGTGGCTGCTGCTCCAGGCCGAAGTGTGCAGCAAGTTGGTCTTGAATAACTATGTCATGTGGACATCAAAGTATCTGATGTACTATAAACACCCACTGTGATGACCAAAGATGTCCTGCATCAATTGCTACTTCCTTACAGAAATTGTAACAGACCGTGGCTGGACTTGGTATTTAGCCTATGTGGCCTGGAAAGACCACATATGGAATGGAAGAAGCAGAAAGAGGATAAAGGATGAAGAATATTGGTGAATTAATTGAATTTTTACACTTATTGTGGAATTGGCAGGAAAAAGTATGCTATTTATATTACTAGTATGGCACAAAAATAGTAATCACTGAAATCTGGTAAGAAGCACCTATACTTAAAGCACAGATTTATATGACTGTAAAATCCTCTCTGATCTCTTTGATATCTCTGTTTTTAAGAACTGACATATGAGGAACTTGGAGGTTCCTCCTCTGTGAGAAAAATTTATATTTGAAAGCACTTCTGAAATCAAAGCAGGTCTGATTTCAACATAGCTTTTTTAGTCTAGTTCATCATGCATCTGCTCAGGGCTACCTCTCAAATCAATGCAGGCTGGAGGATGAAGAGATGGAGAGCAGCCCTGCTGAGAAGGACTTGGGTGAGAGGCTGGACATGAGCCAGCCACGTGGACCTGTAGCCCAGAAAGCCAAACATGTCCTGTACTATGTCCAAAGCAGAGTGGTCAGCAGGATGAGGGAGGGGACTCTGCCCCTCTGCTCCCCTCTGGTGACACCCCACACAGAGCACTGCATCCAGCTCTGGGGTCCTCAGCACAAGGATGTGGACCTGTTAGAGCAAGGCCAGAGGAAGCCACCAGGATGATCAGAGGGATGGAGCACCTCTCCTGTGAGGAAACACTGAAAGAATTGGGATTGTTCAGCCTGGAGAAGAGAAGGCTTTGAGGTGACCTGATTGCAGCCTTCCAGGAACTGAAGAAACCCTACAAGACAGATGGAGAAGGGCTTTTTACAAGGGTGTGCAGTGACAGGACAAGGGGCAATGGCTTCAAACTGAGAGAGAGTAGGCTTAGATTAGATAACAGGAAGAAATCCTTTGTGTCAGCGTGGTGAGACACTGGAACAGGTTGCCCAAAGAAATTGTGGATGCGCCATCCCTGGAAGTGTTCAAGGCCAGATTGGATGAGGCCCTGGGGAACTTGATCTAGTGAAGGTGTCCCTGCCAAGGCAAGAGGTTGGGACTATTTGATCTCTAAGGCCTCTTCCAACTCAGCCATTCTAATCTGACTGGAAGATTGGAATCTGAGTTTGATGCATTCAGTTCTTGAGGCAGTGTATTGTCAACACAGTTAGCTCTTCCTGAATCATCACATTCCTCTGCCTGCTCATCACCTCATACCTGCCCACCCATCACATGGACATAACAATTTCACTTCTTATTTTTTTAACATATTCTATTCTTCTCCTCCCTTATTTCATTTTCACTTTGTATTTTATGGGAAACTTTTTCTGCAGAGCAAACAAGCTGACTCAATCTCAAATACTGATATCCTCTTTAGTCATTGTGTTTTGTTCTCATTTTAGATGACAAAATAACTCATGCTAGCTATCCAGTATGAGATATTTTGTGTGCATATGCATTAAATAAAAGCACATCGAGGAAACACTTCATGTCATTCTACAGTGATGCTGAAGACACACACCTGTATTACATATTCAGATATATTTCTTCATCTCACTCCAGTAAAGCTGCTGCATTAGCTGCCAGCATTGGTTTGTCATTTCTACAAGTAAAGTTATCTCTTTCAGCATAAATTCATATTTAATCTTTTATTTTTTTAATTATGTAAGTTGTTTGATTAATTTTTTTTTGCATGGTTATGTGTCACAGTGTTGTGTAGGAATACCTATGCTAGAAAATTGTGTTATGTTTCAGGTTTGTTGCTGCATTTGATCCAGCCGTTAGTGTAAATAAATTTTGAATTATCAGTGTAGAGGATGTCATAGCATTTAATCACTTAAGCTTCTCCTTCAGGCCAATGTTTAACCTGGTGGAGAGGATTTGAAGGCTTCCAACAGCCAATGCCAACACTTCCTATATGTTTTATTCATGTGAAGGTGTTTGCCCTGAAGTAAATGACCAGTGTGCAATCTAATTTCACCTTGGCCACTTTACTAAAGATATGAGCAAACTGCTTGGTCTGTACTACAGGATTAATACCTTATTTTAGTACATGAAAAGTAGAATCAACAAGCTTTGAATTCAAGTCAGGCCATGGGAGGACTAGAGAAAGAGTGCACCCTAAAAGCATGACTTTTTGAAAGTATTTTAGCAGTTTTGAGAAACTTTGGATTTTGATACTAGACTGAAATTGGCACATTAAGCACAAAGAATCACCAGGAGGGGTCTTTAACCTATGTATAGATTAAATGCAATTTTCTCCAGTTTAAAAACATTGAATGAATTACACCTTAATGGCAATGATTAATGGAAATAGTACCTAGAGACCTTCCACCCACCTCACCTGATTGGGGCCCATGTCAGCCAGCATCTTTTCCATTACAACACCTCTCAGTCTTGAAGGAAGTTGGTGGGGGTTACAATTGGGACCCTGTGGAAGATACCTTCCCACAGAACATGGGGCTGTCCTGCTCTCACCAACCTGACCATGTTGTTGCTGTTCCCCAGTAACCCGACCTGGCTGTGAGCCTCCCTGCCCACACCTCTACAGCACCTTGATCTGAGTCAAAGTGCCTCAATTGCACTTGAACTTTGCTCTGGAAAATCTCATGTTCAAATACATCCCTAACAAAGCAGACTTTAATTCTGACTCCACAGAATCCCTGATTTATGCTTTCAAAAACTGCCAGAGCTGTGAGTGAATCCCTTCTGCATCTGATTTCCTCAGGCAGGTCATAGCATCTGGAGAGGTTGTACAGAGTTCATCTGCTCTGGAAGAGCAGGATTTATCTTTCAATTACCAGAGGCAAATCCAGTCATGGTATTGAAACCATTCTCAACGCTTACAATCCCTAAAATCATTGTAGATAGAGAAAGTTATTGTTGTTATTAACATTAGATGCCAAAGAGCAAACCAAAAAAATGCACAAATTTCTATCCACTCTTAGAAAGCAAAGTCTTGTTGATAAAGGTCCAAACTTCAGAAAATCTAACATGTCTGTTTTGGAGTAATTTAATAACCTTTTAGATCTATCACTGAAAGAAAATTAGATGTTTGCAAAAAGGAAACTGTATTTTTTCTTAAATATATGAGGAAAAGGTAACTTGAAAGATTACCTTTGCATCCGAAAGTAGAAAACCAAGTCACATGCATCACTAGCATGTTCTGATCAGAGTTTCTGCAGCCAGTTCTCCTCTGCTAGTAGAGATGACGCTGGAAATAGGTCTTCAATCACATTAGTGACACTGTGGCTAAGAGTTCATAGCAATGAGCTTGAGGCAGACATTAGGTTTGATATAGAGCAGTTCTGTGCACAGTGTTCCTCTTTAACCATCACAGGTTTAAGATTTTAAATCCAAAATTATCTCTTCACCTTTGCAGACCAATCATGCATCACTACACTTGCTTTGAGTTTATCATCCTTCCCCGCTCTCCAACAGTACAAAATTTTAAAATAACTGGAACCTGTTTCTTAGTTTTTGATTCCATCTTCCTTTTAATCTTCTTTTTTTTTTTTTTTTGCTGCCCAATTCAGACATTTTCCAGTCACGTCCCCTTAAAAAACCCAACCAATAAAAAAAACCAAACCCCAAAACAAAACTAAACCAAAAAACAACCCAACAAAAAAATTGTCCTCTTATTTATTCTGCAAGTGGCTTGATACAATAATGTTTTAATTAATATATTTGGTTTGGTGCCTAGGGCAGCTAGAAAAGGAAATTTTGACGTTAACTCCTTATAATCAAACATTTTAGTATATTGGAAAATACTTACTGAAGGCAGGTTTTATATTTTCTACAGTGATACGAAAATCAAATACTTGGACATGATTTCCATGGACATGAGGTTTGCTGCAGGAACATGGGATAGTTTTTCAGTCACTCTACTCCAGTTAGTGAGGCTGCAAGTAAGTGGCATACATGTTTATTTCTTTTCCAACAAGTTGGGATATTTCACAATTAGTTTAGATATTTTTTAAAAGATGTAATAGCATTTAAAAGATATGAACAGAACGATTTTAACAATGTTTTAAAACAATATTTTTCTTTTTGTATTAAAAAGGTACTGTCAAAATCAGAAGGACAAGTATTCAGTTTTCCATGCATTGCTGCTAAAATATACATCCTTTTTTAGCAATGCCTTGAGGGAACAATTCAAATCACAGGAACAGAGACAGCAAAGGGCAGCAAACAAGTGTGCAACATTAATCTTAACTGAATCCTAATAAAGTCAATAGTAATTTCTCCGTAACGACAATGGCTTTGAATCAGGTCCTCAGGGGTAGCTTCATAAAGTAATGTTGGTGCCAGCATTTTTGTAGATCCCACCTGATACCTATCTGCATCTTTACATAGCTGAATGGTAGTGAAATTCTGCACTGTCAGATATCCACGTGTCTCAGACAAGGTCAGATGTACCTGCTACCGCAGTCTGTGTTACAACTTTCTGGAGCTGTTGGGCTCCACCACTTTACATAAAGTGACTAGGAGAAGTCATTGAATTCTTCCCTGAAACTCAGAAGGCAAAGAGTATTCTTTAACTATCCATCACTATTTCTGCTGAAAGGCAAAGGCAACTCAGGAATTTCAAAGCACTTGGAAATAGAAATTTTGCTGAGCATGGTCCGACATAGGCAGGTGTCTCTGCATGTGTGAGTGGGAGATGATGGGGGGAGGGAGAGCTGGGTGGTGTGAGAGAGCTTGTAGAAAAAGCCTACAAAAGCAGCAAGGGCACCACTGTGGGATGGGAAAAGAGCCAGCAAGAGTCTTTGCAGTTCTGGGCCAAGAGAACCCTTGTACTGAGAAAATAAAAATATTTACTGTGGCCGAGACAACCTTTATTGTGGACAAGAAAACAATAACTTGTCCATTCTTATGAACAAAAGCTTGCAGAGCAATCAGAGTAAGAAAAATGTTGGACTCAAGCCACAGGTTCTCCAGTTATCTAGAGTAATCTATAAAACTTTAATCTCTGGCTATCTGTTTGGATTAAGGATTGCATGCATTGTGCCAATGTAGTGTCTATTTGTCCCATCCATTCCTTTTCTAGCAGCTGCTGTGTCTTTATCTGTGATACATTTACTGTACACTTCCTTGCTTTTTTTCTGAGTCACTCGGGAGATCAGCTATTGCTATGTCCTTTTTCTCTTGATGTTCTTTATACAGTTAATCTGTCCAATTCATAGACTTTTACTGAAGCATCTGCTTTCAAGGTCATTTAGACACTTGCTTCTTCCTTAAGTGTGTTGCCAACATCTGCATTTGAACAGAGGACATGGAGGCATGTCCTGAGAGCCACACTTTGGTCTGTAGTATGGTCTTCTCCCATGGAAACCCCATGGCCATATCCTGAATGCATAGGAGGAGAAGAGATTTGGGTACACACAGCATCTGCACACCACCAAGTCCCCGCTGTGAGGAACTCCAGAACTGCAGACAGAAAGGGAAGGTTGGTGTCCTCCAGCAGGTCCCCAGACCTGGAAGAGAAAAGCACATGATACATTATGAAGCACAGCTCTTCCTGGCTGTAGGCACAGCCCGGGACACATATGGTCTAGGCTATTGGTGATGAAAAGGTGTTTAAGGTGATAAAAATGTGCTTAAGGTGCTGAAGGCCAGGTATTGCTTTGGTACTTGATGACCTTCTTTGCTTCAGGTGTCTGCCCTTGCTTGGCAGCCTCCTGTGAGTGAGAGGTGAGTTGCCATCGTCTGCACATCACTGTCTCCTACTGGGATACAGTGGGAGCAGTTGCTCAGCAGGGCCATTTTTGGAGGATATTTTATAGGTGGTATCTTGTCTTTTTTTTGTTTGTAGGGAGGGACAGTCCTCAAAGCTTTTGTCCAGTAATTTAGAAGGCTAGAGCTTAGTATTCTGGTACAGTGTTTTCTGGTTTTCCATACTTGTTTCATGTAATTTTAATTTATTTTTTTTTTATTGTAATGAACTCAATGTCTGACAGTGGGATTTTGCATGAGAGTATGGTTGACAGGAGAGTTTCATTAGCTCATTTATGCAAGTTCCCATTTACTTTAACTGTTCAAGCCGAACCTTGGCATAAAACTTTGATGAGGTTCATGATTTTTGTTGGCATGCAATAGACCTTCAAGATGTTCCAAAGTGAATTGCACTGGCATCTGTCAAACGCTTCCATAAGCCCGGATAAATGTAAGGCTCTAAATACTGTTTGAAGTCTGCCTCTAATTGAACTAAGCTCCACAATTTCTGGATTTAAAATCTGCTGTCAGGTTTTTCCTTGATTTAAAACCTGCCACGTTTAAGGGCATATGATGACTGCACTGGTTGGACCATTCTTTCCAGTTTCATCCCATAGCTGATGTCCATGAAACCCAGGATCACCTATAAGTTGCATATGTATGGGTCACATAAAATCAGAGGCATTTCCTGCTTTAGCCTGGCATATACTTTTCCCAACCCAAACAAATGATGAGTATTTATCAAAATAGGGAAGAGAAGACAAGCTCAGAAATATTATTTAATGATATCTTATTTTTTAGCAGAATTTGCAATACTAACCCCGAATAGAGAAAAAAATGCAGAAGTAAGGTCAAGATAAAAATCTCCTACATTCCTTTTTATTTTCTGCTTGGCTAAAGCACTGCTGCTGAGACACTCCTTTATGTTGCCATAAACATGCCCCTCACATAAAGCAATCCTTAAACCCATTTTCATCTGCCTGCAGCTCATGTTCAAACCTGTCTGATTACATCAGCAACACACAATATTTTTTAATAGTATGAAAATACTGTCCTGTGCCCATGGAAATCAGATAAGAGCTAAGACTCCTCCCTCAGAATGAAAATACAGTGGAACTGCTTTGAGATTTTGCTTCAGCGTGACTTCCCTCACGTTTTCTGAACTGAAAATGTATGGGAATGAGCCTGGTTACTATAGTAGCTGAGTATTTGGTTAAGTATTCAGAATTTCTACCTGCACAAGGTTTATTACTCTTGTTCAGTAAGATAGAAGATGTTTAAGACAAAAAATTGAATTATTAAAAACATTCTGTTGTGATGATTTGAAATTAAACATTTTAATTTTTCATTTTGAAAACGTCTGTACAAAATGGGAAAGTAAACAGCTCTCAAATTGCTGTTACCATTCCAGTAAATATGTCATATTAGATTACTTAGTACAAAAGGGAGAAGAAGTAGCAGTTCAGGAACAATTCAGAATATCCTGTACCATTTGCTTCTGAGAGCTGAATGTTGTCATATCCATATGCAGAGAAGGAACTGCATTCTGGTCACCATAACCCAATATTTCATCAGATCTGTTACTGACTTCAAATGCTCAGCCTGGACTGAAATAAGAGGAAGTGGATCTTTTTCTGTCTGTGCCAAGTAGCAACTTTGAATCAGCCAGAATATCTTTTTTGGTGAAAAAAAACAACTTTTCAAATAGTTAAATCTGCCCTTCTACATGAAAATTTTAGTAACTTCATGTTATTAACATACATACATATTAACATACATATATTATGTATGTCAATGATTTCTTTTAGGCAACTGTCACTCTTCTTTCAGGAAAAATAGATGTGTACCATCCCACAAAGAGCAGCACAACTCCATGGAGGTTGGAGTCTCTAAGTGCAACAAACCAGCCCAGGAGGGATTTGCACAGAACAACACTGACTCCGTAAGACAACTTTGCAACTGTCAGATGGGAAGGACACTTTAGCCAGAAAAAGAAAAGAAAAGAAAAG
>VZRX01020650.1:1985-12738 GCA_013398075.1 Notiomystis cincta
AAAAAAAAAGGAAAAGAAAGGAGAGGAGAGCTTACAGCCAGTTCCCCAGCCTGTAACACAAAACCAGGCTGTGCTGGGAAACCTTACACCACGCGGCATCCAGCTCATGTACTCCTGCTCCCCTCGCCGCCTCCCGGATGCTTCCCCAAGCCCAAACTGCCCTTGAGAGAAGCCAAGCCTCAGCCTGTGCTGAAAAGCCTCTTTGTTTGGATTCCCTTTCCAAATCAGCGTATCCTGAGATTGAACTCCCTTCCACCCCTCTGCAGGGCTTTTTAATGTTGGGATGCCTTTGGCAGCGGGCAGATCTGCCAGCAGGTTTGCGGTGCCGTAACAGCGCTCAGCCCGCGGAGCTGGGGCGCGCTCAGCGCCGGCAACTTGCGCCACGATCAAGGGCAGGGAGGCAGGGAGCAAGAAAGTGCTGCAGAATTACTTCAAAAGATCCTTTAATCATGAATTGTGAACAGAGGAGCCACGTTCTTAATTAAACAATAGCTTTAATCAGCCTTCAATAGCTGGCATTACTCAGAGGGTGGGGAGGACCTGGCACAGGGTGCCCAGAGAAGCTGTGGCTGCCCCTGGATCCCTGGAAGTGCCCAAGGCTGGGTCAGATGGGGATTGGAGCAACCTGGGATAGTGGAAGGTGTCCTGCTGGAACAAGATGAGTTTTAAGGTCCTTTCCCACCCAAACCATTCATTCCCTTGTGTGACATTAAGGCACATCAGTGAGCTGGCAATTTTGTCTTCCTTAAACTGGAATAATTGAAAGGAAATCAGATAAGGCATCAAAGAAACCCAGGCACGAGGTCTGGACCATACAGCATCACCCAGAGGGTCTGGCTCCAAGTACTGCCATGAGCTTCCCATGCAGCCTCAAGGCCATCACTCACTGAGGCCTTCAAGACAGACCTCAAGGCCATCACTCAGTGTAGACAGAAACTAAATGCATTTTCTTGCACCACCCACCCTGTCTGCAAGCTCAGGGCACAACTGTGCTGTATCCATACAGCCCCTGACAGGCAAAGTGGACTCCTGTCTCTCTTGGGACTTGCAAATACTCCAAAATCCTGTGTTCCCACAAAGGGCTGAGATGATACTCCCCAGGCAGGACCTCTGCTCTAGCACTGACCCAGCTGAGACCCACAAACAGCACCAAGGCAATAATTTCACCCCTCAGAGAAAACACAGCAGATCTTGGAGCAAGGGAGTGTTAATGAGAATATCAGCCTGACACATCACTAGAGGGAAAACCCTCTTCTCCAAAACCAGCCTCAGGCCCAGCACTTGAAGCAATTTCACGGGGCAAGAAGCTGTTTTTCCCTTGCAGGTAGCTTTAATTGGCCTCAGTGTTACATCTTTCCCTGTGAAAGCAAAACCCTGAGCTTTAAGCAGGTGGATTTTCAGACTGGGGACCTAATACCCACTTGTGGCAGAAAACTTCAGCGAGAGCAAAAGCAAAGCACCTGTTGTTATATCCACAGTCCTGATGATTCCCAAACACTATCCCACTTGTCTGGCAATTTCAAACACGCTGCATGCCTTGATTCTGCAGGGGATCTGAGAGTTTTACACACTGGAAAACTTCTTCGTGCCCACTGTGATTTATCAAAACAGGGTTTCTCCAAAATGCTATCTAGCTTCTCCCTGGGTTTTGCATTTGACAGAGATTCATACCAGCCCAGTCAGAAAAATAAATGCCACAAAACTTCTCCTTTAAGGAAAAAAAAAAAACCAAACCCAAACCACCCAACCCTCACAGCCCAATGCTTTAGAAATGCTTCCACATGCTAATCAGCCTCCTATTCAGTTCCAGACTGAATAGAACTCCAACAATGACAAAGAAATACGCTGAACCTATCCCACATTTCATCCCCTTCACTCAAAATGTTGCTGTTACCTTGGTTTTCAGCCGCTTTGTGGGAGCTGCAGCAGAATGACAGCTGCATGCTAAAGCTGCAGGGATGGTCAAGAAACCAAGAGTGCTGGATGAAAAAATATCTGGCCCAGATTATGTGGGGGAAAAAAAAAAAAAGGAATTATTTGAGGAGATAGTAACTGATGCTGCAAATTTTTATAAGAGTTAAAAAGGAAAGAAACTACAAAAAATGCCCTGAGTCCTCTACTAAAAACACAGCCTCTTGTGGCCAGGCAGCAAAGTTAATTTTTTCTCAGCCTGGCAAGTATGAGAAGGATAAAAGCCCCTCCAAGCCCTTCCCTTTGAGAATTATCCATTCCTGTTATGTATTATCAACTGGCAGATGCCTTAGTGTGCCTTTTCTTCTATATCCTCAACCTGAAAAACTCCAGCTCTTATTCCAGGAAAGGACAAGGCAGCTTCTGCTGCAGCTGGTGAATCCAAGGTTGTTTCCCTTTTCTGCAGAACATGGAGGCACCAAAGAGAGGCACCCAGGGAATTTTTCACAGGAATTAGGGTAGGAAGCTCCAGGACAGGTGCACACATGTCCTAGGGACACACTGAGCCCTGGCAGTCACAGACTCCTCCACAGCCACCTGATTTCAAAAGAGGCTGGTGATGGCCTGGCAGGACTGGCAGAAGCACTGAAGTTTGCAGCTCCTGTGGGGAGTTCAGGAAGGAATCAGAGGTATCTCAGTAGCTCTGAAAGCCCCACTGGGCACCTGTGTGCCTCTGTACTGGAAACACTGCCTTCAAAGTGTGCCCTCGCCGGGCTCTGGTGCCTGCCCACGCAGGAGGTGATGCTGCTCCTTCATGCTCCTGTCTCCCTAGATTAGAAACTCCCAGAGGCACAAACCTCCCGTGACGTGCCTGGGCAGGACCAAGGGCAGCACAGCCTGGCACAGGGATCCTCGACCCAGCACTTGAATTCAGGGAGAAGCAGCTCCCCAAAAAGCAAAGGGCCATCTGATCAGCGATCAAAGAGCTGCCCCAGAAACCTGCTAACACCAAACTGATTCACAGCTATCGACTTCAAAGGAGTTTTGCTGCCTGCCATCAGCTCACCAGCCATCCAAAATTACTCCCTGAGCATCACTCAGAACACAAATGCAGCCGGTGGTTACTGACCAGACCTGCTTATCAGCATTTTACCACGCTGTTTGCGACTTTCCCTTTGGAAACTAGCACTTTAAAGGGTGGTGGGCCTTGCAGAACAGTCTTGGGAGCCCCCAAAATCCCTGGGATGTGGGGCTGGTTGCCACGGCTGCTGTGCTGCTACAAAGACCAGAGCAAAGACCTTGCTGTCAGCTGGGTGGGAACGATAACCAGGGCTGGGCTGGCTGCTCCCTCCAGGCTTAAAGGAAAGCCCATCACACCATCCCCCCCAAAAAAGTCATAAATAACCTGCTGAGTGTCAAGGAGACAGGAAGCCCAGACCCCATTTGGCACATTGGCTTTCAAATTCAGTGGCTGGGCACTTGGAGGATGTGGTGAGGTCTCAGCTTCACAGGAGCACATGCTGAATTAACAGCGGTGTAATTAATATCTGTGTGCAGACAGATATCTGTGTCTGGCCAGACACAGGGGCACTGCTGCCTGCTCAAAAATGGCAGTCAATTTTTGTGATTTTACAGGTGAAAGCAGCTCATTTCTTCTTTTGTGCAGCACCAGACTGACACTGCTGGGAGACAGAAGCTCTCTGTAGGAGCATCATTTCTTTCAGGAGGGATGGCTGCCCAAAACCACTCACCAGCAGCTTTTACTTCTCTTTAAGGCCACAGGAGGCAGAGCCCTGCTGTTCTCAGCTGCAGCAGCCAGCAAAGGTGGTGAGGCTCCAAGAGGTGCAGTCTGACACCTGCAAGCTCTCAAAGCAAAGGACAGATCTGTCCCACAGCCACCTTTGGTGTTCAGGGCAAGGTCTGGGTGAACCAGCAATGCCAATTGCTCCAGACTCAGTTTGCTGTGTTTTCCAAGCATCACAGGCTATTCCCACTGGTGTTTTTAATCAGAAAGCCTGGAGGCACCTCCCAAGCTTCTCAGTGTTGTGATCAACACACTCTCACATCTTTCTGGGCAAGGGATGCAAACCCATGGGAAGGTAGTGGGGAATTATGAACATTCTCCATTGAACCAGTGTCACCATCCCTGTCAGACCAACTGCAGCTCCATTTGGGCTCTGGCTGGCAGCCCCAGGCTGGCCCTGATGGAGGGCACCACGTGCTCAGAGAAGAGAAGGTCGTGTGTGGATGCAATCCACAGGCAAGGAACACCCAGGGCTGGAGCAGGAACACGAAGAGCACGAAGAGCACGGGCATTTTCAGAGCATCACAAGCTCTGGAGTTAAATTACATGTTCTGCTTGTGACTTTACTTGATGCAGGGAGTCTGCTTTCAACCCCCTGTCTCCAAAACATCCAACACATGTGAAAAACAAGCCCACTTATGTGACTGACTCCAAAGGATGGAGTTCCACAGAAATTTCTGATACTTCCAAACCTGCCAGGACAAAACTTATTTTCAAACTCATTCACACATTCTCTTGGTAACAAATGTATGCTTAAGGCTTGCTTTCAAGCTGTTTGTGTCAAAACCCAGAGGGAGACACTTCAAATTCCCTGGTTTTCGTGGCATTCTGCTTCCTCAGGTCTAACTGGAGGAGCAGCTTCTGCTGATCACGATCCCACTGTTGCAACTCAGCCCTTGCGTGCAGCTGAGAGGCAAGAAGAGATTCTCCAGCATAACTCCCCAACAGCTGCTCCAACACATCCCTGGGCACAGACACCAGATCCACACGAAGGAACTTTCCACCTGCTTTCCACCTGCTCTAAAATTGTGCAGCAGGTAGTGCCCCTCCAAGGTGGATGTCATGGGGGAGAGTGAAACAGAGATGGGGTGGCTTTGAAAGGGGTGTGAATGCCCTTCTGAGAAAGGGGCCATGCTGATCCATGAAGAGATGTGACACACAGGGCATCCTCTTCCCAGCTTTTGGCAAAACCCACCCAGCTGAGGTATCTGGAAAGGCAGAAGGAGGCCTTGCCACAGGCTGGGCCTCCAGACACGTTGGCAAGGGGAGAAGCACAGAAGTGCATTCAGAAAACTGACTTCAGACTTTTATAATTACAGGATAAGTGCTGGATTACTTTAATTCACCTCTTTCATTGAGGTTTTATCATTCTCATTTTTGAGCTTTTTTTTTTTTTTTCTTTTTTGGTTTGTTTGTTTGAAATCCGAAACCTGACCTATCAGAAGAGCCGAACAAGGCCCTAAGACAGAACAAAAAAGAAGAAATGTAAAAAACAATTTAAATAAATATATGAGAGCTCTCATCAAAACCCCAGCTGGCAGGGGGGAAAGCCACATCCTGGGAGGGGGTTTCCCTGCTTCCTTCCCCCGCTGGGACACAGCCCCCTGGGATGCCAGGGAAGCTGCCGTTCCCAGCGCCAGCTGTGTGGACGCTGGGATAGGAGGGTTTGAAGGCTGCTGCCTTTCCCCACGCTGCCTTCAACAGGCAGGCCCTTGTTCCAGGCACAGGCAGGCTGGGAGACCACAAGGGTCCCTTCTGGATTACTATGGATGAAGTGGGAGCATTGTGTGAAGGGAACGGGGAGGATGGAGCCTGCTCCGGCAGAGCGAGCCGGGCAGCAGAGCCGGGCCGCGGCCTCCCCCTCTGTGAAGGCATTTCAGGCAGAGATGGAGCCTCACAAACACCCTGCCTATCTCAGATGCTCCAGAGGGGCCCTGGTTTGCCAGAGGTTCCCCAGCTGTGGTATGCAAACCATTTCTG
The DNA here is from genome assembly GCA_013398075.1 of Notiomystis cincta. Lineage (NCBI taxonomy): Eukaryota > Metazoa > Chordata > Aves > Passeriformes > Notiomystidae > Notiomystis > Notiomystis cincta. The sequence continues at coordinate 7,681 of VZRX01020650.1, forward strand.
GGTGGTACAGGGAGCACACGCATCTGGAGAGACACCACCAGCCTGTATCCAGACAAACAGAGCCAGACCAAAGCAGCCTAGGAAAGGCATGCATATTAAATCGAGATTTAAAGGGTATAAAAATAATCCGTTTGATCTGGGAGCGATGTTTATATTATTTTCTGTGCTCACTACAAACAGACAATTAAAAAAATGTCATCTGCTGTAATTGTGATTCCCATCTCCTGCCTGTCTCAGCAGCAGGTACACAGGATTCAAAGCACTCCTGGCCATGAAGCAGTTGCACATAATTCTGCTTTTCCTGGAGACACATCTTCAGGCTGGCCAAGTTCCACCAACTGGGGAAAGCCAACAGATTTATACCCCTGAGGACTTGGTGTGCCATAGGTACAGCATTTCCTTGTTCTGCAATTAACACCTCAAGTATAATTGTCACTAATAATCTCTTTTTGATAGGTCGGTTGTCTTATTTTTTTGTTTGTTTGTTTGTTTTCACGGAGCAAATGCAGAAAAAGTGGATTTCAAACACCTCCAGAATATTTCTCTCGCCTTTGCTTCCAGTCATCTTTGGCTCCTTTGGTCTTTCAAGGGAGGCACAACACGTGGGTATCATGCTTTATGTGCTGACTGTTGGTTCAAGAAGAAGCTTTTCCAGGCTCAGAAAAAAAAAAATTCCTTACTCCCAAGTTATGGCAGAGTCCAACTGCACAACGACCTCATGCCAAGGTGCCACTTCTGCCAACCTGCCTTGGCCAGAGCACCTCCAGAGCAGCCATCCCTGGCCAGGAGCTCGCTGCCAGCAAGAGATCCACCTGGTTTGAAGTGATACATAAACATTAACGACCAAACCCCACCTAGGGATGCTCAAAACACGATGACAACTCTCCACCCACACAGCTTCTCCCGTGTGGTGTGGGCTCGGTCCTCCCCGACACGGAGGAGACACAGAGTGGAGGAGGCAACACCGAGGGGTTGGGACTGTCCAGCTGGTTTGGTACAGTCAGGTCTTGTTGTCCCTTGCTGAAAACAAGAAATGGTTGGCTCAGCATCTTCTTCAGGTGCATAGAAAGATGTTACCCTGCGAGTGCTGCGCAGCAGGATAGTCCTAAAAATAAAAACAACAGCCCCAACCCAAACAAAGCAAAGTCGCTTAGCTCATCACATCCAGATTTACACCATCCAAATAACTCTAACCTCACCCCTCATCTCCAATTCCTCCCACTCCTTACACTTAAACGACAATCCCAGGCCTGTTTGCACCAATTTTCGTGATGAAGCCACAGAGCCCCTGGCTGAGCTCAAATCCTTTTTGCTTCTGAGAGCTGGAGGACAACACAATTTTCTACACAGAAGAGGAAAGTCAAGAGTATTCTAAACTGTTAGCCCAAATTATAAGATTATATCCCCACTTACATAAACATGTCAAGGTCCAGCTAGCATAAATATTTACTTTCAAAGTTCATTTTAGCATCCAGCTCACTGCAGGAGATGCCAAATTTGTGAGAAAGCTGCAGATATTAAGGGTGCAAGAGGTCTACCCATCTGTTGCTTCAAAAAAACCTCCCCAAGGCAGTAAAACTAGTGTTGTACAGATTAACTGGGATTGACAGAAGAGAGAAAATTAAATTAGAGGCAGAAAAGAAGAAGGGCAGTAAATTATGAGCAGTTTACATCTCACCAGCTTGAAACATATGCTCCCATAAACCCAATTTCCACAAGCCTCAGAAGCAGGTATGCCAGATGAAATCCTTCTATTTTATGGCACAAGCAGGACTTTTTGGAAGCTGTTTTACCTGCACAAGCTGCACAAATACGAGCTACTGAAGACCCTGATCTGCCCTATCACCCTTGCTGACACAGCCTTCCCCTCTTCCGAGATTAAACGCTTGACTTAGCACCCGTCAGCAGAGCACAGGTGGCTGCTCACAGCTTGCTGAACACCAGGAGTCTCTGCCAGGGGAAAACAGCAGCTCTGAGAGGAGTAAATTTAACCCTAGGTGCTACATCTGAAGCATCCCACCTCAAGGGTCAGGGCAGGAGGCTTTTCCCCACCTGGCCACGTGTCCTGCGTCAGGAGGAGGTTTGGTGGCTGCCCCTGCAGGTCCCTGCAGTGCTGCATCAGGACAGCAAAACCCTGTGGCACCAGGGAAAGTTGTCCCCTGAGATCTGGCCCAGCCAGGGGCACCCCAGTTCCCCCCAATAACAACTCTGCTCCAGGCAGGAGGTGCAGGAAACTCCTGGCAGAGGGATGGGCTGCGGGTGATCAGATGAAGGTGGAGTGAGGCCCACCCATCACGCCTCTTGTTTTGCTGCTCAGAGAGGTCTTCCACCACTCTTGGATGTGAAGACACCAGTCAGCTCAGCAGGGGGAACTTCAGACCTGCCCAGACCCCCTCAATCACATTTTCAGATGTTTTGCAGTGATCAGGAGACAGGGACAGGGCAGTGGGGACTCTTCCACACCACCAAGCTCGCCTGTGGCCCTAACAATTTCAGGAAGCATCTTCCAATTCTCTAAACAGAGCCCTCCCAAGAGAAGGAAGCAAATGGAGAAAGTTATTTTCCCCCCTTGCATGACCTGCTTTAATAAATGCACACTCAGTTCTTTTCTGCCTTTTTTACTGAGTTAAGCATGGGCTTGGAATTTCTGGGAAGTTCACAGATCAAACCTCTTGTTCATGCAAGGAACCAGGGATTTATGAGTGCCAAGTGCACTCATTAGAGGAGTGGGCTGGTCATTCAGGAGCATCCAGCTGCCTGCCAACTCAACTGGAGTTGGGAATGCAGGAGAAGCGGAGGGTCTGGTCCAGTGGAGCTCCATCCAGCCCACTCCAGCAGCCACGAGCTTCTGCCCATGGCTCCATGGCTCTGCTCCCCAAGTTCTCCAAGGAAAGAAGATAAAAATCTTCCTCTCATGCATCTGCTATCAAGATAACCATTGTACTACTTAAGGATGAAAGACAAAAGTGGATCTTTCTAACGAGTCTCACCAAATTAAAGCTGAAGGAAGCTCCTGATAGCTCAGCTTTACTAATTCAGACTTTCTTAGATGTTTATGATAATTGTCTTCTGGGTAATTTGTTTAAATTTGTGTGTAAACAAAGGGTTTGTACACATCTACAGCTTCACAGGGAGTGTGTCACTTCTGAAAAACATTTCAGCCACAGTTCAGTCTTTTCATTTTCCCCTCAGAGAAAACCAATTCAAGGCCGAATTAGGGCATTACCTGCAGCGTCACAGGCCTCTGCAAATCAAATGGCCAGTTTTAATATTTCCTAAAGTGGTCCTCAAATGAGAAAAAGCCTTCTGTTTCCCTGCCTCTCTGAATGTCTTTGGGCAGCTGCTCAGGAGTTGTAACTCAGTTTGACTGCACTGGAGGCCACTGGCCATGTGCCCACCTGCACCAGCAGAAGACCTCTGCTGAGTCCCTCCACCTCAAAAGGATTTCACCCAATTCTGCTCCTCATTATCTTATATAAGACTCTTTTTTTTTTCTTTTTTCCCCCACTGAATATGTAAATATCCATCATCTTGTAGCTGTCTTACATGAAGGATTCAGCTAGAGTGCTTTATTTACACTTTCCAAGTGTTTTTTTGGGAAGTTTTTTACAAGTAAGTGGGAATGAAGTGCTCAGAAACTATAAGCTCATAAGGGAAAGGCAGAGGGAAGAGCAAGCCAAGGCTCCCAGGAGTGGGGAGCTTTCACAGCAGCTCATGCCCAGTCATCCACCGGCAGGTCCGATACTCCTGGTCTGGGTGTATGTGCAAAGCCCATCCTCAAACACACACCATGGGCTCTCCATCCCATAATCACCTCCCTCACCATGTCCCACCCATGCTTTTCACCTGCCAGTGATCAGCCAGATCTAAATTTTCCTTCAGCTGTTGCATTCATGCTCCTACTTCTAAACGCTCCTCACCCTAAAAAACCCCAACCCAACAACAACACAACAACGAAGAACCCCAACAAAACCCCCTAAACAAGCCAGCTCTGGTGTTTACTTCCCCATTTCCACCTGTAGCAACCTGAAACAAAGCAACAATCACAGTTTTGCTGGATCACATTATTCCCTGCAAACAATACTTCCCAGTGATGCTTGATTAGTCCTGTTTACCCAAACTAGCACAAGTAGAATAACACATGTCTGTCAACCAACTGCTTTTTCATTTAGGACCCTTAGCCCAGAGAAGGGGAAGCAAAACCCTTTTCCCATTCAAATAGCACCTACTCATGCCAGGAATGCCTCAAGTTAAGAAAACTTGGGTAAATAAAAGTTTAAAAGTTCTGACTCCTAGGAGCTGTTTTACTGGGAATCTGACTTTCTGCTTAAATAAGTGAGGTAAGTCCAGCTAGTCATGGTTCTACTTATATTAGCTTTATATATGGGATATCAAGTATTTTTATTTTTTCCAGATCTGAGAAGATGAAGCTTTCTGCACTGGCCCCTATTCTTGTGGGAATATAAAGAGAAAACCATGCCTCTCCTCTTAATGTATTAGTGCCCCCTAATACACACCAGATGATCAATAAACTGCATAAAAATTAAATCAAACTGACAGTCTTTAAAAAATGGGCTCTAAGCAGAAACAATTGTTTTAAAGACTGTGGTGTCTGGAGTATTAAACTCACGTGCTGTTGTGTTATTAATCTCTTTGTTGGAAGCCAGTTGATTTCCCCTGCCTGTGTCTGTCAATTAAATATTCAGCATCGCAGCCACAATGGAAGGGTTGATGTTTTGGAATGCAAAAAGTTTTTTTGAGACGCGCTGTTGACAGTTCCCTTCCATGCCACAGCATCCCCAAAAGCCATCGCACCTCCAAAAGCCAAGCAGGCGGGCAAACCCAGACCTCTGCAAGGGGCTGCGAGAGCGCTTTTGAAAGATTGAGTTCAGCGAGGTGGGAGACAGAGAGGAGCGCTGGTAAAGCCGCCGGCAGAGCGACACACCAGAGCGGCAAGAGTTGCTATTTCCCATTATCAACCAAAACACGAGCCGGGCTGAGCGTAGAGCGCTGCCTCCACCTGGAGCTGGCCCCGGCGCCGCCGAGGTGCCGCCGACC
>VZRX01020655.1:0-11144 GCA_013398075.1 Notiomystis cincta
CCTCCCTGTGCTGGGATTCCAGGCTGGATGCAGGATTCCAGCTGATGGAGCTCACAGAGCTCCTTTTCCACGGACACCAATTCCCAGCCAGACCAAAGAACAACCCATCACTTTCCAATTTCTATCCAGCTCTCAGGCTGGATTTCAGCAGTGCTTCTTCCCTATTTTTCCCCTGCACATTCCAGGTTCCAGAATTTATCATCTGCCCAAAGCTGGTTTGTTTTATGGAATATCTGCAAACCAGTGAAGATGTTTTCAAAGCTCTCCATTACTTGCACGTTTTTTATCCCGTAATTTCTTCTTAGCTTGTAGTTGCTCAAAACCAATCTCATGATAATTGAAATTTGCCTTGATTATCCTTATGAAACCTTTCTAACTCAAGATATTCCATGATTTTGTTGGGATATCTATGTTAAAAGCTTGTGTGCTTCCTTTTCCTTTCAGAGCCTATTCCCACTGTTCACTGAAAACAAGACTGGATTCATGTTTGTCTTGCACAGGGATTGAAAATTTCCTTTAAAAAAAGTCCTGTGCTCTTCTTTTTTTGGGAAACATCTCCCTGCCTCTGGAGATCCCTGCTGGAATATTTATCAGTAGTGAATCCAAACTCTGAATGAACTGGAGCATGGACTTCATGTTCCTGAATTCTTTTGCCAGAGTTTGCCCTGCCCTTCTCGTGTCTCGTCACATGTCTGGGTGATCAAGTGACTGCCCAATCATGATGAGTAATCCTGATTTTTAGTTCATCCCAGGCACATGGACAGACAGGGATTGCAGTTTAGGAAAGCTCCTAAACACGTGTTTTGCTCTGTCCCTGTTGCAAAATAAATCTCATTTCCTCAACAGGACTTAGGGAATGTTGGAGCTGCTCATGGATCTCCTCATTCCCTATAAAAGAGGGAGTACCTCTGCCACCTCTGTGTGGAATTTCAGCTTAGATCCAATGTTTGGGTGGGAAGCAGAGGATGAAGGAAGAATCAATGGAATTTTTGGGATGCTCTGTGCTTTGTTGCCACTCTGGTGAGGAGAGAGAAATCAGCTCCTCAGCCATCATCTTTTCCACGTCCTCATTAAATATATCAGGAACACACATCCTTTGGGATAGGAACAGCTTGGGTATCTGCAAAGATGCTCTCCTTTTTTTGGGGAGAGGTTTCAGTTGATACCCAGCCTGCAAAAAGAGGGACCCTGAGATGGAAACACTTCCAAAGTGTGGTTTTGTAATCCTGATTTTAATTTTCCTGGAAATTAGTATTGGAGTGAAGGCTTTTTTCATCTGGCAAGCTTTGCAGAGGTGTAGGACGAGTCATGAGTCTGAGATCAAGGTTTCCCTGCACTCCTGAGGATTAACTTGATGAAAAGAATCTTGGCTCCCTGAGGATTTATCCTCTGTTCTGAGAATCACAGGGGAGGCAGGGAATTTATATTTCTTGTCTTCAGGTACAGGGCAAGAGGCTCTCCCCGGGCTGGAGGTGTCAGGTTTGGCTCCACAGCTCCCGTGTGGCAAAGTGCCAATTTTGGGAGGTCCTGACTGGGAAGGTGAAAGATATCCCAGTGCAGGGGGTGTTGAGGGGATTTGGACAAGAAATATCCAACTAGAAAAGTTGAATGGAGCAAAATTAGATGTTTTAATTGCTGCTGAAGTCAAATCATGTTTTGAGAGAGCAAACAGATCACAGAGCTGTTGGGTTTTGTTTTGTTTTCTTCTTATCTTATTATTGTATTATTATATATTTTTGCATGGATTGCATTATTTTAGATATATAATTTCTTCATTATTATCAATATTACTGTATGTTTCTAGCCAAACACCAACTATAAAAGGAATAAGGCATCCATTTTACAGGATGTGGCCTTTTGATACCCAAGATGATTTAGAAACAGAGTTGGTTCATGGTTTCATAAAGACTCCCAGAATGGGTTGGGTTGGGAAGGACCTTAAAGACCACCCAGTGTCACCCCTGCCACGGGAGGGACACCTTCCACTGTCCCAGGCTGATCCAAGACCTGTCCAGCCTGGCCTTGGACACTCCCAGGGATTCACAGCTTCTCTGGGAATTCCATCCCAGCCCCTCCCCACCCTCCCAGGAAAAAATTCCTTCCCAACATCCCATCTCTCCCTGCCCTCCTTCGATTTAAAACCATTCCCCCTCATCACATCACTCTCTGCCCTATAAAAACTCCCTCTCCCTCCTTTTCCTAAGCCCTTTTTAGGCTCTCAAAGTTCACATCATGAAGCTGTGAAAGGGAAGGGCTGATTCTCCAAGTCTGAGCCTCAATTCTATTTCCAAACTCTGTTTTTTTCCCCTTTTGACACAGCTGTGGTCCCATTGGGACAGGAAATAGATTTATTAGTAGGAACTCACTGTAGTGAGGAGGTAGGATTTGGGCAGGGTGGGATTTAAAGCTCTCCAGGGGGACCTACATCCCTCAGTATCCCCCATGAGGGGGTGTCAGTGAGGGGGAAGAGCCCTGTCAGGGGCTGTTCCTCTTTCTCTGATTCCCAAAAGAGGTGAATTTAAAAGAGAGATTTTAAGGAGATGAATTTTAAGGAGAGATTTTAAAGAGATGGATTTTAAGGAGATGATTTTAAGGAACTGTGCCTTAAAAATATGGAGTTTGAAGGGAGATTGGACAGTGCCTCAAGGAATCCCAGCCCTGCTCTCTGTCCCTGGGCAAGCTGAAATCATTCCTGGGGAGGATTTGCCTCCTGGTCAAAATGCTTGTTACCCCATGGAGGCAAAGGAATGTGCCCAATTTCCTCCCTGCATGGAATTCTTTCTGGGAATACTGTCTAGGAACAACGACTCCATCCCACTTCTGCTCTGGTGCCACTCAGTATCTGTGTTCTATTTTTACTGTGGAGTTGAATGAATCCTCACAGCCTCCTGCTTTTACCTCCCTTTCAGAGAAGGTGAAACTGGAGTAGAGGAACATCCGAAACCAGAGACTCGGATCTTCCTCGGATTTCAAGGCAAAGGATGTCCTGGAGTGACTCAATCCGTGTTTTGAATGCTCCAGCATCATTTCTGGCAATCCCTCTGTGGCAATGCTTGGGATGAGACAAAATTCTCCCTTCCTTCTCCATCTGGAAGAGAAGGAGATGATGAAACCACATCCTCAGGCTGGGACTCGAGGCACGTAGATTTGGGGCAGATTATCTCATTTCCTCTGTGCAATACTTGAGGTCATTGCTTTGTCAGCAAACCCTCCTTCCACTCTGGAAGGCACTGCTGCTCCTGAATTTGTCTGTCCTAAAAGAGACCAGGAATTCCTCTCCTGTATTCCTCCAGGAATAGCCAGAAACTTGCAAGAAGAAGTGTTTGAGGAATTTTCAGTGGTTAAAGTCTTTTTTGAAAGGTGTCAGGAGAAGGGGGAATGGCTTCAAACTGACAGAGAGTAGGTCTGGATTGGATATTGGGAAGAAATTCTTGGCTGGGAGGTGCTGAGGCCCTGGCACAGAGTGCCCAGAGCAGCTGTGGCTGCCCCTGGATCCATGGAAGTGTCCAAGGCCAGCTTGGACAGGGCTTGGAACAATTTGGGAGAGTGGAAGGTGTCCCTGCCCATGGCATGGATGGAACAAGATGAGCTTTAAGGTCCTTTCCAACCCAACCATTCCATGATTCCATGAACTTCAGCATGAGGTTCATGTTCCTTCCTTGGTTTTTCAGGCAGGTCCTGAGGTAGAAGTCACTTATTTACAGGGCTCTTACCATTACTGTTTCATGGATGGGGAAATCAAAGAGAGAAGAAATGATGGTTTTGAATCACATGGAAAATTTGGGGACACTCTGGGTGCCCACAGACCTCAAATCCCATTTTCCAGTGCAGCAGCTCAAAGCTTCAACCACAAAATAAAAAAATCTTCAGCTGTCAAGTCCTTTTTGTAGATGGAAACTAAGGTTGATATGAAAAAAAAAATCTGTGTGGAATTTCACACTTTGAGTGATAATCCCAGAATCCCAGGATCCCTGAGGCTGGAAAAGCCCTCCCAGCCCCTGCAGTCCCAGCTGTGCCCGTTGCCCACCTTGTCCCCAGCCCAGAGCACTCAGTGCCACCTCCAGCAATTCCCTGGGCACCTCCAGGGATGGGCACTCCAAACCTCCCTGGGCAGCTTTTTCCAAGGCCTGAGCACCCTTTCCATGGAGAAATTCCTCCTGAAATTCCTAATACAGCTTCTCAGCCAGAAGTCAGCCTCCTTTCCTGGATTAGAAACACCAATTTTAACCCCAAATATGTGTTTCGTGCAGCTTGTTGATGATCAGGAGCTTTGGATCTACGGATGAACTCAGGGATGGTGCTCTCCTTCCATGCAACAAGGAGCCTGTCCCAGTGCTCACCTACTTGCTACCCAAAACTTCAGCTGTCAGGAGGGGACCTGGACCTTTTTTTTGGGAATTGTGTTGGGATCATCTCTGAATGTCCCCAACACACAGCACCATCTCTCCAGGAAGTGACATCAGGGCTGGACGACAGCTCCTCGATGCCATGAATTATTGAGAGCCTGAGATTGTCATGGGGAGGGGCTGCACGGGGAAGGAGATCTTTTCTTTTCGGGAGGCAAATAAAGGAAGGCAGAACAGCTGATTAGTTACTATTATCAGCGGCTAATGGGTGTCGTGTTGATAAGATGGTAACCAGATAGCACCGGGAGAGGGTTTTAGTGCTAAGTACTCCATTGCCTGCGTGTGAGGCCTCATTACTGCACTTGGATCCCCTCCTGGATGAATTTTTTATGACCTCACCGTTTTTCTCACTCTTTGCTTTGCTCTGCTTTCCATCCCGCCCAGGTCCTGAGCCGGAGTGGGAATGTGTGATTAGGAATGTCAGGAAAATGAATCCACCAACACCAAAAAGGAGGCAGAGGAGTTCTGTAACTTTATTCCAATAAAGGCAGAGGCCATGGGACATTTCCCCTGGGGTCTCTCAGATTTTTGGAGGATGCAGCCTCCTTTTTATCCCAATTTCCCTGCCACATTTCCCTCTGTCTTCCTCTGTTGGCTGAGGTACTTGAGAGGTACAGAATTCCCAGAACACTTAATACCTAAGACCTCCTTCTAATGTATATTCTCTTCTTTTTTTTTGTCTATTCCTTGTTAATCAGTGGAATTCCTATGGAATCCTTCCCATTGTTTTTTTCTCTCTCAGTGCTACTTTTCTCTACCAGCAGGCCCACAGTTTGTTTGCAAAGTCAAGTCCCTCCTTCCTTTCAGGAATAAAAACTCCAGGTTTTTCTCTTGCAGCACAGCTCCCTGTTGAGAAGGTGGGGAGGGGAAAAAAATTCTCAAAACTCAGCTTCAGTTGTTCTTTTCATTGCACATTAAAGGAGTTTTATTAAGTCTGTTCTGTGGTGGTTAAACATTTCCTCCTAAAGCCGTGGGGTGCAGCACAATTAAGGGATAACACAGCAGCAAAGAGGTCCCCAAAATCTTCTCCACTGAGGGGAGAGGATGTGAGGCACAATCTCACTTTTCTGTGCTCCTTCCTGTGCTGGGGATCCTTTTACAGGGATTGAGGCATCTCCTGGGGGTGCCTTGGAGAAGGAGAGAGAAGGTGGAGGGAGGAAAGGCACAGACAGCACAATTCCTTCTCCTGGACAGGGTGACAATTCCTGGAGAGGCCAGCAGAACAAAGGGTGCAAATCCCAATTCCTTGGGACAGGGTGACAATTCCTTCTCCTGGACAGGGTGACAATTCCTGGAGAGGCCAGCAGAACAAAGGGTGCAAATCCCAATTCCTTGGGACAGGGTGACAATTCCTTCTCCTGGACAGGGTGACAATTCCTGGAGAGGCCAGCAGAACAAAGGGTGCAAATCCCAATTCCTTGGGGATTGAGGAAAGGCTTGAGGAAAGGGGAGATTCCAGCATTTCCTTGTCCCTTGTGCCAGAAGCAGCTCTGGGGAAGAGGTGAAATTCCAGATTTGGGTGATCCATGGAGTCTCCTGGAGAAGGAGTTGAGGAATCCCTGGGGCTGGATTTGGTTGTGCTCCTGCCCCACCATGTGGAAGCCCTTTGCACATGGGTCAGGTCATGAAAGTGGCACCTGGACACAGAGAGGATTCTTCCTGGCATTTCCCAAGGTCTGTCTGGAATTTCTAAAGGAATATCTGCCCTCTTTATCAATATAAATCCTCATTATAGACATAAATATCTCAGTATTACACTGTCTACCAAGGAAGAAGTTTTTCTTTAGGTATAATCCACATTTCCCACAGATTCATCCTCAATCCCATTGTTTCCTCCATAATGCACAGCTCAGGATAAAGCTCCTCAGGGCTGCTCCCCAGGATTTCCTCTTTGAAAGAATCTTTTCTGAAAGATGAGACACTTGGTCCCTCATCTTCATTTTTTCTTCCTCTAAAAACACCTTGGGGGAGCAACAGGATAAATGACAAGAAAAAAAAAAGGAAATATCTGATAAAAGTGAGTTCCCTGTCACAGCTTTTTACATGATAATTTTTTTTCCCAGAAAAATACCAAATATTAAGAATTCCTTGATCCCCATTTTCCTTTTCTTTTTTTTTTTTTTTTTTTTTTTTTTTTTTTTTTTTTTTTTTTTTCTGTATTAAGAATCATAAGGACATCTTCAGATGTTCAAACTTTTAAATCATGGAAGGCCTTGGAAATCCCAGGACCTCTGGAATTCTTCAATTAATTGTTTGTGAAAGTGACATTCCACCTTTCCCTGTCTCTCTCCACTCTTTTTCCAGTCAGCTTCAGCCAGATCCTCCCCAGGAATTCCTGTTGAGGAGGGATTTTAGCACAGAAGTTTTCCCCTTGCCTTTTCCCATTTCTCAGCAGTGCTCTGAGCTGACCACTCTGAGAGTCACATTCCTGTGTGACCAGGCTCAGTTTGAGGATTGTCCAGGAATCTGCAGCTTTTTTAATTCAGGGTTAGTCCCTGATGTCAGAGCTGGGAGTGTAATTCTAGGAAACCTACAAAACACAATGGAAAAATCAAAGCTTTGCTGAGAGCTGCTAAAAGCTGTGATGCCAAACACAGGGAAGAATCAGCCCTGCATAAAATACCTTCGGGATGCTCCAAGATTTTCTGCATCAGTGATAAAATGTTATAAACCCATGGAAAAGTGTATCCTCTCTCCCAGTCCAGTCTGGGAAGCTGTGGGTCTGCCCTGAGTGAGTTTTGTTGGCCTCCCAGCTCAGGGTTTTTCCCCCTCTGGCTGACTCCTGGATGCCCTCAGGACTGGGATTGGCATTCCCATGCCAAACCATCAGCCTGTCCCAGTGCTCCCATCCAAACCAGCTGGGCAGGACTCTGTGGAGCCCAATAAAACAGGGAAGATTCCTCCTCCAAAGCCATGGAGTGACTCCAAGGAGCCTCCCTCCCTCATCCTCCTGCTTCTCCCTGCCAAAGAGCATCTTCCCGACTGCTTTAATCTGCAAGATCCATCTTACTTTAACCCTAGTGAAAAGGACTGATGTTTTGGGGTTGTGCTGGGCTATATTAAAATCCATATTTCAAACAATAAATGCTTTCCATTTATCCAGCCTAGTGTCTTTTCTATGGAGCCAAACTTTCAGGCAGTTAGCTCAACCTTTCAGGAATATGAAGCACCTTTTTCATCCTGTGCCAACACTGTAATGCCTCCAATAATTTATGTTTAATTTTTAATACAGTTATCTATCATGAGTAATTATGTGGGCTGCTCGCAATATTCCATTTTCTGTTATGTGGGGTTTTTTTTCTGAAGATCATGGACTGGAAAAAGAAAAAAAAATTAAAAAAAGCCTCAGTGCTGCTGCTTTTCTGCTGAATTTCCTCTGAAAAAGAAATATTGAGGCAGCTTGAAGGTTCTGTGTGTCAGAGCCTGAGAGGTGCTTGAGATCTGCTGATTTTTATGTGAGAAGTGGTGGTGATTTATACCCAGAAAAAGCTCTGAGCAGAATTCTCCACGTTCACAGGGATATTTTGGTGGATTTCATGTGCAGGGCTCAGGTTTTGGGGACAAAATTTAATTTGGAGCTCCCCAGGGTGTTTCACACTGCAGTGGGAGCAGTGGATTTGTTAATCTATATTTGGCAATAAATATTGATATAATTCCCAGCTCTGTCTGAGGCACCGGAAGCTGAAATCCTCGGGGCCATATAAAATTTTCTGTCCAAATCCACACTTGGAGATGTCTGTGCTCTTTCTCTCAGGCTCAGGAGCTCTCTGGATGAGAGCTGCTCTTCTGGGAGAGGAAAAAAAAATACTTCTTTCCCTTTTTTTCCTGGCCAGACCACAGCTTGTCCTGACGTGCTCCTGCTCTGGGAATTGGGGCTGGGATGTGGATGGGAGATCCACACCAGGGAGGCCTTTGGATAATTGTCAGGGCCAATTCCACCCTCTGTGCTGGTGGAGAAGCCTTGGAATGACAGCAATCCTCAGAAATGCATTAAATTCCCCCCAAAAAAAGAGTTAAAAGAAATTTCTCCTCACAACAAACGTGCCCAAGTTTCTGGTTCATCCTCAAATCCTCAATGCAGTTTATTCTGCCATTTGCACCAATTATTCCCTCGGGGAAGACAGGGGTGAAACCAAATGTTTTCATGAACCAAACCTCATTTCAGAACTTCCAGAGACAGCCAGGAAGACCTTCAAGGAAAACATTTCCTGCACGTGGTTGCTTTAGGACTGATCCTCAGAGAAAGCCTTGGAATGATGGAAACTTGGGAAGAAAAATTAATACTTCAGAGGTAAAATTAATACTTGGGAGGGAAAATTAATACTCAAAATGCTGCACTTTGTGAGTTCCAGGCAGGTGTTGGTGTCTCCTCAGGAGCTTTTCTCCCAAGGTGTGGCACTTTGGTCACACTCAGAGCTGTCACTCCCTACTTGAGCCCACACAATCCCAGAATTTAGGTCAGAAAAAAACCCTTGAAATCCTTGATTCCAACCTACTTTGAGTCATTGCATTGCTCCTTGGTCTTTGTGAAATCTCAAAAGCAACCTGAACACCCCAAATTTATTTTTTCCCCGATTCTTTGGCCTAATGGAAGCTTTCCCTACCTTTACTCTGCAAACCACTCTGCTCTCCCAGGGCTGCAGCCTTGCCCTGGTTAAAATCTGAGGTAAAACTTCCCTCCACATCAACATCAGAATATTCCAGCCTGCAAACAACCCAGTTTATTTTGGTAGCAGTTCAAGATTTACTCATCATATCAATGTTTCACCAGGCACAGAGGTAGCCTTGAATAATCGAAGGTAAATCTGAGGCTGCAATTCAATCAAGGCCCTCTGTTGATGTCTTAAGCTGAGACTCAAACAGCTTAAGTAGTTTATGACCAGCAGCAGAACTGCCTTGATTGAATTACTGCTCAGGCATTCAATTGCATAAATGTATTGTTATTTATAAGGTGTGCCAAAGCCTGGCTTTAAAGTTGCCTGTGGCAGGCTGGGAGTAATGGAGAAAAAGCAGCCTGGCATCCCAGTGCCCCTCAAGCCAGGAAAATGAGTGATGTGCACTCTGCTCCGTGCTTGTGGGAAAGAATTCCTGCAGTGCTGTAGGGAATTTGGTCCTTTGGGTTCATGGAAGGGAAGGAGGTTGTTGGAAGCAGTGTCTGGGCCCTGGAGCAGAGCGCAGGGCCTGAGCAGCTCCCATAATTGTCAGGGCTTGATGCACAGATTTAAAAACTCTGCTAGATTTAAAGGGGAAGAGATGAAACAGGGGGAAAATAGGGGCAAGAATGGTGTCATTGCTACAGGAGAATGATACCAGGGCAAAGGAGAACATAGGAAACACATGGGAAAAGTCCAGGGGGGCCACCAGGTTGAGGTGAGGAATGAAATCTCTCTGCTCTGGAGCCAGGCTGGGAGAGCTGGGAATGTTCACTTGGAGAAGGGAAGGCTCCAGGGAGAGCTCAGAGCCCCTTGAAGGGCCTGAAGGGGCTCCAGGAGAGCTGCAGAGAGACTGGGGACAGGGGCTGCAGGGACAGGACACAGGGAATGGCTTTCAGTGCCAGAGGGCAGGGCTGGCTGGGATACTGGGAAGGAATTGTTCCCTGGCAGGGTGGGCAGGCCCTGGCACAGGGTGCCCAGATTTGCTGTGGCTGCCCCTGGATCCCTGGCAGTGTCCAAGGGCAGGTTGGACACTGGGCTTGGATCAGCCTGGGACAGTGGGAGGTGTCCCTGCCATGGCAGGGCTGGGATGGGATGAGCTTTATGATCCCTTCCAACCCAACTCAGTCTGGAATTCTATAAAAGGTGTTCCCAAAGGTCTCTTAGCACCTTTTTCAGGGAGGACACAGAGCCACAAGCACCAATTCCCATAAAATCCCTTTCACTGACATCCCTGCTCTCTTCCATCCTCCCAGGGCCCACAGAATTTTTCTGCTGGAACTCTGTGTGTCTTTCCCAGGAATTCAGATTTCCCTTTTGGAAATTTCCCTGCCTGCATCAGGGGCTGTCCTGGCAAATTGGAGCTGACAGCTGGAAACTGCTCCCATAGATTTCCTATTGCTCCTTTTAACCAGCCTGGATTAAATTGCACCAAAAGGGCTGACAGCTTTCAAATCCCTGCCATTATATCACATTAAGGGCTGCAAAAATCCGCCTGCTTCCACAAATTTCAAAGTCAATTGATATTTAAGCCCAGGAGACATCCTAGAGCCCAGGGTAGAACCAGCACAAGTGGGTATGTTCCTTCTGAATCCAGCTGCACTTCCCAAGGATTGCTCCATACCAGCATCCCCTGGAAGTCCTGTGCATAAGGGAAATTGTTTCAATATAGGAAAAATAATTACAGGCAGGAATTTTTTTCCTTAGGAAGACTTCTGGAAGGACATGGCTTTGGGAAGCACTGGGATAATTTATTTTGGACTCATTAATTATAAGAATTACCTGTGTGTGGGTGAAAAATCCCATGGAAGGAGTAAAGAGTGAAGATTAATCCTTGTATGTCAGTTAGATTAAATAATCAGTCATGGAGCTAATTTTTAACACTCAGCTTCTGAAAATTTTCCCTCAACAAAAATATTGAGCCCAGTAAAAATATTCCATAATCAACTGAGCACAGAAATGCTCATGCCAACGTGCTGGTCACAAAATAATCTATTTTTTCATAAAAATTAGGATGCATTTCCCTGGTTAATTGTGGAGGTGGACTGGAAGGGGATGAATTATGGGATTGTCCAGCCTGGACAGG
>VZRX01020656.1:0-24329 GCA_013398075.1 Notiomystis cincta
GGGGGGGGATGTGGGGGAGCTGTTTGTTTTAAAGGTTAATAAAAATAGCTTACAGGTAAATTAGTAACTCCAGGAATGTACAGCAGAAAGGCTTTACATGGGGAACAGTATGAATATATAAAGGTTTAAGTGCCCTTTTTACTTCTTCAGGATTGGAGGCACCATCTCAGGCTGGGTCACTCTGCCCAGGGCCTGGCATCAGCCACACTGCCATGGCAAGCCCAGGGGCATGGGAAAGGGCACTGTAAGCCAATAATGAAAACTCTCCACACTCATTAGAGAAAATGTCTTAATTTGCAGTAGAAGGTATTTGGGTTAGGCACTGGAAACAGTCTCATCTTGCCATGGACAGTCACACACTGGAACTGATGGTTCAGAGAGGGAGAGCTCTCCCTGCCCAACACAGTTCAGGGACAATGAACTTCCTTCCCTCCCCTCTCCTGGGGCAGACCAAGTATCTCCTGAAAGCCTTTCCAGACTTATTTCCTGTGATTTCTGACAAATTTGCCCACTTGTGCATAAAATAAGCAAGAGATCAGATTCAGTGTCTGATTTTAGCCATTTCTTCCCAACCTCCCCTGAATTTCCATCTCTGGCTGGACAGACTCAGTGGCAGTTCTGTGTCACCTCTCAGTGGCACAGAGGGCCCAGGGCCCATCCATGTTATACAACACAGGAGAGAGAGAAACCAACAACAGGGCTTCCTGCTTTTCCAAATATTTACAGAAGGCTGCAATGTTTTGAGTTTCCCCCTGTGCAGAGTAAGATCTTCAAAGAGAAACTTCCTGGAAATCATCAAGCCCCTGAAAGCTCTCGCAGGTTATCCCACACAGCTCGGCCAACACAATGTGAGCTGTGGAAAACCAGGAGGTTTTTAAGTTGAACATATCCTCCAGCCAAGAGGACACACAGCACTGCAAACACTGCACATTAAATTAGGACCTCGGGCTTGTGAGTATTTCTGAAACTCTTTCTGTACAGTCATAAACACATTTGGTTTGTTAACTAATTCAAGGCATTGGAACTGACAGAAAAATTAATCCTCACTCCACTGTTGCATGCCTGTTTTTCATGCTGTGGAGTCATTATGGAGCAGCACAGCCATCCCCCCAAGGCTCCAGGGCAGCAGCAGAACAGGCTGTGAGCAGCTCCTGGCACCCAAACTCTTGTTTAAACCACCCAACATCACTGCCTCCTTTGATTCAACTTCTCAGACACCGCTCCAAGCAGGTTGTCATGTGGGACAAACACACAAACAACTATTACTACTGTTTACTTTTTACTTAGCAAGTGAGGTGTTCTTACATTTGCATTACCTGCTCCTGTGAATCCCAACTAGTCCAAGAGATCATCGGGATTATGCTCTCATTATGGAGAATAAAATACATTAACTCCTGTTTGTTCATCTCTCTTCACGCTCCCCCCCTCACACCATTCCAGGGATCAGCCAGTGGAAGAGACAGCGTGAACAAAAGCAAAGAGAGGCCGCTGGAAGGAATAACAACAAGCAGGCACTTCCCAGCAAGTTGATTTCCTGATAAGAGCCTGCTCCAGCTCCAAACGAGGAAGGGAGGTCCAACCTGAGCCCTGGGAGAGAAGGCAGCGAGGAGAAATCATCTCCCTGAACTCACCAGAAGGAAGCCGTGCTGGTGAGCAGCGCACATGCCATGGCACTCGGATCGAGCCGGGAACGAGAGAAGGAGAGGTGGTGACTTCATCAGAGGCAGCAAGAAAGAGAAGTATGACTGGAATGCCGGAGCAGGCAGCGGCACCGGGAAACAGCAGCAGGAGCGCGGGTTCCCGCTCGGCCGCCGGGACCTGCCTATGGAACGGAGACTTTGGAGCACAATAAAACTTCACCAGGTGGTCTGGAGGCGCTGCGGGCCAGTACGAGCTCTCCAGAGCCAAGGGCCGGTGGGAAAGGTCCCGCAGGCAGCCCCGGAGAGGTCAGGCTGCTCCGAGCTCGGCGCTGAGCTCCGCCCTGTCCTGCCCCAGCGGGCACTGCCCGACATCGCAGGTGCCCCAGCGCCTGCCAGGGTGGAGTTTCTGTGAAACCAGCGGGAACTGGAATTACCGGTCTCCTGCTCATACAATTACAGGCCGTGAATTAATTTTATTGCTTAATGAATTTAGGTGTTATTCCTCTAATTTCTGCATTATCTAATAAGTCCCTATTACAAACCCGAGAGAGGAGAGGAGGAGGCACGGTGACAGTGATTTAACATGGCTCACGGTAGCATTTAGGAATTAAGAACAATCCCTGGAGAACAGGTATCTGTAGTGTCTGTGAGATTCCAGATACTCAGGAGAGGCTGCAGAAAAATCTACATTTCAGACAGCTCTGGGTGGCCACAGGAGCCCAGGAGCAAAGATGGATCTTTAGTCTGAATCCAAATGGGGATTTAGAAAGGAATAGAGGCACTTTTACAAAGCGGAACAGACAACGACAGAAAATAATAAACACTGAGCTGAGCCAACTCTCCCCTTCACAAGGCGAGAAGAACTTTGAGTGGGAAGCAGAGATGCCAAAATGTCTGATTTGCAGTGACAAAGAAGCTGTGAGAGGTTCTGAAAGCCCTTCCTGCTCCCATCAGCTGGCCCAGGAATTCGGCTGCAGGGCCACCTTGGTGGTTCAGTCACCTGCAGAAGAATTTATTGGAATGTATCACCCAGAGCCCTGCTGATCCACAGCGAATTCCAGCTGATCCCTCACAGCAATGTCATAGCCATACAAAATTCATTAGAAGCCAAACCTTCATTAGGCAATAAACCAGACTTTCAAATGAAAATGGTTGTGAAGCAGAGGTTATGGGCAGGTGCTGGTGCCCCCTGAACTCCTCTGAAAGCAAAGCTAATGAACAGAAATGTTCTCCAAGCTGAGGGAAGTTGTGTCACACTCACTTCTTATGTTAGAATAAAATTATTTCTTTTTGCATCTTAGAATCTCTGCCTTAAACATTCATAAACTTCCGAGCCCAGCAATCCCCCTGGCTGTACACACAGCTCTTCCACGTCAGAACCACTGATTTACTCCACACTCATTTCATGCTCCAAGCAGAAATAGTTTCACATTTTCTCATGCTCTCATGACCTTTCCAGACAATTAAGGACACTGTTTACAGAACTACAGCTTGTAAAAAACCCTCTCCCTTATCTAACTGTTTACACACACAACAAAAAAAATAAATTGGGATCATCACCTGCCTTCTGGGCTACACTCTGGCACAAAATACTTTGAATTAAACAACTGATTCTATACCTATAGTTAATGCTCCCCACGGTGACTACACCAAACTGATCCAGCTTCTTACCAGTACCTTGTTTTCCCTACAGGTGACTTTGGTGTTACAAAAGCATCCCATTCAGTGTGTCTGTGACTAACTGTGCCCCTGCCTAACAGCAGCAAAAGCACCTGAAGCAGCACTCAGAGCCACACAATCCTCTGCAGCTCCAGGAACGGTGGCTGGGACAGTTGTGTGAACTGAAGAGCCTTGTTAGCAGTGGCTGCAATACAGAAAACAAATCCCAGAAAACTTCAGAGCACACTAGTTCCCTCAGCTAAAATCTCTTACCATCTTCTCTCAAAGTGGGCCTAAGAACTCCTGAAAGTAGAGCTTTTCCTTTGTTAAATAATGATTTGGAGTGACACTGACCTTTGCCATGGCACGCTGTGCACTGTAATGGATCTCCCCTCATCTCTGTGTCAGGTTCCTGGATATCATGGAATTACTATTCCTCATCCTGCTGCTGAGGCAGAGCTATTAATGGCTCCTGAATCTATAACTGAAAAAAGCTCTGCTATTTTTCTGAGTACTTTGTATGTATCTACTCCTCTATTTTCTCTGTTACCTAGTAAGAGAACTCTTCTCCCTGTGCTTTCTGATGTGTGCAAGACTCTTCTGTCGCCTTTCTGCAGGCTCTGGCTGCCCTGCTGCCGCAGCCCCCTCTCTCCTGGAAAGCTCAGGTGGGATTTCCATGCGCAGAGCCGGGAGAAGCTGCTGTGCCCTCCCCAGCAGCGGGATGTGTGTGAGCCGCACTCGCAGTGCCTCACTAGATGGAGCTGGAGGCCCTTGGCTGGCCAAGCGCTCCCAGCCCGACCCAGCTGCAGCGCCGGCATCTCTCCAGGTGTGTTTTGGCTGCTGGGCCATCGATGGTCAGTGGAGTTAAGAGAGCTTTCCCTGCTCCTTCCCTGCTGTGGAGCCATCCCAGCACAGCCGGGCACTTGGACAGAGGCAAGTCCCGCCCCCCAGAAATCCAGGGGGAACACATCCTTTACCTGAGGAGACAGATTAAATGTAATTATCAAGGAAAAATCTCTCTCCAAGGGCAAAAGGGAAAGAAGAGAATAGCACTAATGGGAAAGGAAAGCTGTGAGGAGTCTGAAAATACACATGGCAACTTCTGAGGGCAACAAGCTGGGAGAGCAGAGCAGATCAGCACAAGGCACAGCTACAGGTCCCCAGACCTGTGCCAGGCAGAGAATGTAACACATCCAGAAAATGACCCTCCCTTTCTAAAGATAAACAGCAAATCACACTGATTGAGCAGCCTGTAGAACAAACTCCATTTTACTGTCTGGCATTTTTTAACTAGATATGTGTATACATATTTGGTATTTTTATTCTTTCTTTATTAGTCTCTGAAATAAAATATGTATGATATTTATCTTTCTCTGCTATGATATCCACAGAACAAATTCCTCCTCTGCTAACGGCATATCATTAGGAGCCTTTTCTCCAGGGTGAAATTGAAATCAAGCTCAGACTAAAAAAATACATCAGAAAAAGCTGAGATTCTATCCTGGTTGGGGGCCAGATCGTGGCGACTGCCAATACCCTGGTTAGAGTGGAAAGGATGATAAAGTGAAGTGGAACATCAGCTTCCTCCCATGTGATGATAAAGACAAGCAACACGGAGTGTGGAGAACAAGGAGTCAGCTCTGGGGAGATTTAAATTAGGCTCATCCATCATGCTGAACCTTCCTGCAAAGATTCTGCTCTGTCACCATGTGCTTTCTTGCAGCACTTCATCCACAGAGGCAATCTGAGGGCAAGGAGAAACTTCCCTACTCTGCAATTCCCGTCCCTGTCAGCTGGAGGTGTCACCAGCCAGGACAGGGCTGGGGCTGTCCCCTGCCCCTGAGCTTGGCTGGGGGCTTCCCCCAGAACTGACCAGGACAGCAGAGCCACAGAGCACATCAGAACAGCTCCCTTCACATGAAACACCCCTGGCAGGAGTGGAAACTTCACACAGTTTAATACCCAGGCCATTTTTCCAGTCATGCATGGTGGCTGCTGGAACAGGTCTGTACTGGTAAAATGTAAATTAAATAAATAAATACTTAATTTATAAGCATGATTCATCAGAGGTTTCATCTTCTACAGCAAAGAAACAGATGTTCTATTGATGGCACTTCATTAGAGAGATAAATGGGGTCACACACGTATCTCTGTTCACATCCATCTGCATAACAGACCAAACATTAAGATTTGAATTTCACATGGTGCATGTGGCTCTCAGAGCAGCCTCAGAGAGTCTCGATGCCCAGAGCCAGCTCACCCACCTCGGGCTGCCTTAACAGCCAAGGGACTTTAACTCTGCTCAGGAAAGCAGAAGGTGGGGATTTAGCACTGGCTCCTTAGGAGACAGCTTCTCTGGAAACAGAAGAATGCTGGGTTGTAAGTAACTCTGATTTTTGGTAGGTACCCACCAAAATTCAAAATTCAGTATCTGTCATGAGGAAGCAACTCAAAGCAGCAGTGACAGCAAAGTCTGGAACCACTGTTCTTCCTCCAGTTCCAGTTAGGGAGGGCTAGGACTGGGGACAGGGTTAGGGATAGCTGAGAGGGCTTTCCTGCTTTTCCAAATGTTTATGCAGGAGGCCTCAGAATTCCCCTAGCAAACAAATACAAGTCTCCTGCACTTTAACACACATTAATAGAAGACAATGTTTATAAAATGAGTGTATTTTTTCCACAGGTGTTGTGCCTTTGCTGTGTGTGGATCTGAGTGTGTGTCAGGTACAGCAGCTCTGCACACCTGGGCCCAAAACACTGCTGAGAATCCATCCCTGCTCACTGCTGTTCCCCATCCATCTCTCCTCGGGCTGCTCAGACTCTCCTAGCAATTGTTTCGCTATTAGAAATTGTGGAATGTAAATCCTAATTTATTGTGACTGATCCTTTTATTTCCTCTGGGGGTGGGTGGGTATTTCTGCTCCTCTCCCACAAACCTGCTCTGCAAACACTCGCAGGTGGCAGCTGCACACACTCACTCTGCAGTTTTCAAGCAAACAGCACCAGTGCCAGGGAGAGACAAGAAACATTAAAAACCAGTCGTGTTTTCACCTCCCAAACTATTTTTGAAACAGGAGGGAGCAGGAGGATGTTCTTACCTACACCAACACTGATATTTGCATTTTCCATCCTAAAAAATAGGCCAGATCCGTGTTGGAATTCCTCCCTCCACTACTGCCCTGCAGTCACTCCGAGGAGCAAATGGGCACTTGAACAGCAACAGTGCAACCCTGCAGAACAATTCAGCAAATTAGTGACCAACATTCACCCTCCTGGGGAGGTTAATGCACCCCACCCCACTCTCTGAAATTTTATTTTGGTGTTCACCCAAATTTCAGCTGATCCTAGAAGCAGTTATGTAAATGAACACCAAATGTTCTCACTTCAAACACACCAGCCCCATCAAAATGTGTTCTTGTCTAAGGGTATAAAGGTAATAATTGGTAACCTTTGACTGCTAAAAATGTAAAGAGAAAATATCTTTCATTTAAAACTTGCTCGTTCGGTTACCATGGACACTGCTTAATCATGAAGGATGACTATTACTTGTTCCTATAGAAACCAAGAAGCTTAAGAAGCATCCTGTAATTTAACTCCAGACGCCAAGTTTTACACCAGTCCACCTATTACCACATTTGGGTACTTCAGAACAAGTCCAGGCTTGATCTCTGACTCTAAAAGAAATTCAGCGATGCAGAAATGTAAGAAATCAAAAATATGAGCACATAAGGTATAAAAGAAACTTGCACTTCATATAAATTGGTTTCTTCAAAAGGAAACATTAAGTGCTCAGCATCTGAGGATTCCTCTCTCAGTGCAAATGTTAATGAAGCAAAACTTTGGTCGTCTTTATTCCTGTGTAGTGTTCTCCAAGTCCATACAATTGCAGGGCATGTTTTTCCTCCAACTAAATGCTTCAATGCTCAACTGCAGATGAACTTCTGGAGCGAAGTGAGGGACTGGGATTCCTAATGAGCCTCCCAGAGCCGCTCGTGGTCCCAGCCTGGCTCTCCACACCAGACCGACAATACAAACGTGCCCCTCATGCAAGGAAAAACCAATGGACAGCACAAACCTTCCAAATTCAGGCCATGTGTTGCTCTAACCAGTCTTTTAGAGTTTCTGCTTATTAATAAAACCACAACACTTGTCTGGCATTGCTCATCACCTCAATGCTTTACCTTGAGCACCAAAAAACAGAGTCAGAATCTCTCTCTCATGTAGGTCTGGGGGAAAAAGGCTCCCAGAAATCACCTGTGGCTGGCACTGTTCCCTGACCCTCTGGCTCTACATGGGGAATGGATTCACAGTTCTCAAAAAGCCATCCTTTTTTACATTCTCTGATTTCCCAAAGGGGCCTGAGGGAGCTCAGGATAAAAGCCTGACCCCGAGGCTGCACAAACCAGTGACACCAGTCAGGAGTTCTGGGGCTTGTGCACCTTTTTAAATAAGCATATACACAACACACAAACAATTAGTGTCTAACTCTAAAATACTCTCTGGAGTGTTGCAAAGGAAAGCAAACTCCCCTCAGTAGTGTCTGAGCTGAAAAAAGCAGAACTGATAAAGCCCAAATGAGAACGTTCCCTGACCCAGCTCATTCCCATCTCCATTGAGAGCAGAGCGAATTAAAGGATTAGAGAGTGCCTTCAGTGCAATAACTTAGGGGATTAGTGGCACACTAGAAGACCTTCAAGGGAAACACAGGTTTAAAAGCTTTAAAAGGCAGCTCTGTGTCTAAATTGTTTGGACTGCCACAGCTGTAAGGAGACAAACTTACCCTAATACATGAGTGATCATGAAAAGTCTGCTGAAACCCCTCGAAGCATGTTTTTGGAAGCCATTCTAGTTTGGACTCAGACCAGGGTTTTTAACCTCTTTCTCATTTACTACCTATGGCTTGTAGATAAAAAGTCATTCCACATTACTCGAGAGCAAATCTGCTACTTAATTCCTTTCAGAGCAGTCAGGGCCTCTTAGGAACAGTGGCAGGAGAAAAGGAGGGGACTACCAGGAGGAGAGGGCTGGAAACAGAGATAAAGGAAAAGATGAGCAAAAAGTGACAGTGCTCCTCAGAGATTCCCACGGGGGTTTCCCAGGGGAACTTTTACAACCTGATTCTTTTTTGATCTTGCAGGAATTTTTCACAGAGAACACTCACTGAGTGTGGATGTTCCTGCATTTCTGACGTGTCTGGAGGAGCTGGGGCAGGTCAGGGTTTGCTGTAGGAGCAAAGGGAGTCGAGGCACTGCTGCCACCTCGTTCCTGCTGAAAGGTCAGTCCAATAAATTTGTCTCCAACACATTCACTCTAAATTTCTGCTTATTAAAGGGATTCTGAGATTTAAGCATTGTTTAATATCAAAACAATTCCAGAATTCCTCCATCATGCACCACTTCCCAAGTCATTAAGTTTGGTCTCGATTTTTACTAGACAATGAAGCATTGAACAAACACAGCAAAGCCTCAGCTGGAGCACTGGTGCTAAAAATAGCACAGCTGCCAGTGAATATTTCCTATAAACAGCACAGCTTTAAACATTTTGCATATCTTTTCTATGGGCATCTGTCAGCCATGCTGTTAAAATTTCAATGAAAGACTGCAAGACTTCTGTGGTGAAACAGAAAATGCCACAAAAGAGACTTGAAAAACAAAGCAATGATCATTAAAAAGTGCAAAGCAGGAAGGTCTCCTTTTCCTGGCATTTAAAAGACACCACCCTTGGAAAAAAAATCCCAAGCCTATTGCTAATATTTATTACTGGGCTCCTCACTTGTGTGCTCCCAGCCCTTAAAGGAAAAACAAAGTCCTGCAGAGGTGGGAGAAATTCCACATGGCATTCCTTGTCCAACATCACTTTTTGTTACCGTGCTGCAGAACAGACTTTCAGCTAGGAAAGATTAGTGAGAGGTGAGTGCAATTTCAGTTGCCTTTAAATACAATAAAACCTCCTTAGTTGTTATGTCACTCTGGGACATGCTGGGACAATTTCCCAGTCGCTGCTTCCCTTGTCCCAAGTGAGTGCCTGAACTTCCAAGGTATTGATTATTTGGGTATAAGCTGATCTCTCATTTATCACTTAAAAGGTTTTGATTTCATCAAACAGAGAGAGAAAGACTAAATTCCAGCTGTTTCCAACAGATGTGTATCTGAATAGCCTGTGCTGAGAAGAAAACCCAGCCTGACCCTGGCCTCCAGCTCAGTGTTTGGTGCACTGAAATTCTGGGTTTTGCTGAAGATCAGTCAGTTTTCTCTTCACAGCAGCCATCAAAGGGAAAGAAGAAGAAAGCCTGTTTAATAAAAATCCTTTTCATAGAACACCTTGAAAAGCATCTGTGATAAACAGAACTCAGAGCAAGACATTTATGTCCGGGGCTGACGGAGGCAGGAGTATCAGGAACACCAAACCTTCAAGATCAGGAACTCCAGTGTTCTCAGATTCTCAGGGCTTTGATGCCAACTGATTGCCTGCAGAGTTTTACACAAGAAAGCCCTGAAGCCAAAGCTGCACTTGGCTCTGAGATGGGACTGTGACTGGAGCACCTATGAGTGTTTCTCTCAACAAAGTGAATTTTCAGAACACCTCCCACTGGCCCCCATTCCTTCATCGTGTCCATGAGTAAGGAGAAGCAGAGAGACCCTGAAGAAAGCCATGGACTCAAGTGCAGCCACAAGCAGGTGCTGCTGTCACTGAAAATTCTTCTTCTTCCCTCTCTGCCTCCCAAGTACCTTCCACTACATCAGATGGATCAGCTGGGAGTAATTATAATTACTGCCATGATTCCTCCCACAGTCCCACACATCTCTGAGCTGAACAGATGGTCCAGGGGTTCTGCAGGTACTTTTTTTATCTAACTAATGTTTACCTGCAGCATATCCTGACTGTCTGTGGAGAGCAGAGCCAGGGGGTTCAGGCTCTGTCCTCATTCCAGCAGAGATTAACAGTGCAGTCTGTCTGCTTCACCCACTCCCAAACAGCCACGGATTAAATGCTGGAGGGAGGCAGGATCCCATCAGCCTCCTCAGAGCAGCCTTCCTCCCCTGCTCAGCTTTGCCCTCCCTGCCAGTTTCACTCTTCAGAGATTCCAGCCTGGGCCTCCCAAAGGGACAGTGACAAACACTCCAAAATGTGATGAATGTGTTAAAGGCACCAGGGCTGACCAGAGAGCTCCAGAACAGAGGATGCCATCACATGAACCATTGAACAAGCTGCTGTCACTGCCAACAGCTCAAAGTCCTGCACATTTTCCCGCACACTGCAGCAGATTGGCTCCATCTGGAGCCCCAGCACAAAGCTCTCCCCTCCTTCCCTCAGATGCTTGCACAGAAATGCAAACTCTGCTCACTCTGCCCAGCTGAAAGCACCACAGCAGCACTTTCCTGAGGGAGGGGCTCTCTCTGTACCTCAGGAAGCAAAACTCATTTCCCAAACCAGGTCTCAGCCCCCACAGAGCTGTGCAAGCTGTGACTCCAGCCTGGCTTTTCCTGCTGGTCTTGGGGCAGGATGGGCTCTGTCCCCCCATCCCCACCTAGGGCTGGCAGCAGTGTCAGAAGGGCAGGGGTGGATGGGTGGCATTGCCACTGGGGGGAGAGTGGGCTGTGGCAGTAGATAAATACGTGTTTTAAACAACTCCTGTGTGTTCAGAGCCCGATGGATGTGACAGAGGGGGCTGGCAGAGAGCTCTGACTCACAGCAGAGGCTGCACCTCGGTCTCCTGGGTGCCCCAGCCTCAGCTCCAGCACCAGGCATTCACCATCCAGCATGGACAGAGCAGGGAACAGTCCCTCATGGGACAGGGATCCTGCACCAGCAGAGACCTCCTCCTCCCTGGTAAATGGGTAAGGATTGCTCGACCCCCAGCAGGCTCCCTGTCCAAAAACATGCTGAGCATCTCCTGAAGTGACATGCCTTGGAAAAGATCAACTTCCAGGTAGCACTGCTGCTCCAGCAGAGCCACAGGCTCACCTGGGGATCTTGGCACAGGGTGCAGAGACTGCAGAGTGCAAGTGCCAAGAGGATGTCTGGGAAACACACGTGTGGCAAACCAGACACTGCCAATTCCTGTGAAGTAACTCCAGTATGCCCGAATTTATGGCAACCTCCCACTGAGGATTCCTGATCTCTGAGTATCCCAGCCAGAGACAGCAAACTCCACCGTGGATCAGCTGAGAGGGCCCTCAGCTCCCTCCTTCCTCCAGACTTGCAGGGTTTGGAATTCAACATTACATCACCCCTCAAAATCTAGAACCTCCTTCTGATTTCTGCATTTTCCACAGCCCCCAGACCCCTACAGTTCATCAGTCTTCCAATGGGAACAAAACTGTCAAGGAAAGTATTTCTGCTGCATTAATGCAGCACTTCCATCACCCTGCCCAGCCTGGACCAAGCCCCCCTCACCTGCTGCGTGGCCTGGCTGTGTGACACTACCACTGCACAACAAAAACAGATCAAAAATAAAGAGAAAATTCCCATCCAGCTTTGCAAATCCCTTTCAGATCTACAGATAAGAGGAGCTCAGCTAGTGCTGAGAGGCAGGAATCCCAGAGACAAAATACTCCAGGAGAGATCAACAGCAAGATTTCAGCTGGTTCAAATCCAATTTCTTAAAACTTTCGGGCTGATTCCCATTTCCATCAAAGTTGCCTGTATATTGCTCGTGTTCCTGACAAACCATACCACTAAGTTCACATTGGGTTAACTAAACGAAACTGAACACATTTAGTTTGTCACAGTAACTGAAATGACAGTGAAATATTTTGGTTTTGCACAGCACACAAATAAAGAGGGAAAGGGAACTGGGACATGTTTGGGAGTTTACAAACACTCCTCCCTGACAGGCAAAACAACCAAAAAAAATCATGCAAAGAAAACCACTGTCTGCTTAAAGGAAAAGCTGAAGCTCAGGGACTGATTTAGCTTCCTATTGTTTGCTTAGCAATGATTCAAAATCCTTAAAATCATCCTGAATGCCAGGAAAAGAGGAAAGAGGACATTGTACTGAACTAAATCTTACAGTGCTAGAGTCAAGTTTAAAATCTGCTTCCTAAATCAGAGTTAACTGCAGTGAGACAAGTCCAAGCCTGGATTTGCACAGACACCTGATCTAAAGTCGCACTTGTGCTTTTTATTCACAAAATAACAAGAAAAAAAGGAATTATTTTCAGCTAATGGCTTTGATTAAACTCACAGCATGATAAATATACCAGGACTGCCAGACTGTAGGGCAAACACAACCCTCTCCCCTCCTTTCTGAAAAGATTCAATAGGAAAACACTCACAGACTCCCACTTTTTGGCGGCTTTAACGACAGGGAAAAGAACCAATAAATGATTATTTCACACTAGAAGAGAAAGGCAGAATAGATTGTTTTAAAAATGCAACTGGGTCAGGAGCTGCCTCCAGGAGAAGGAATGGGCTGCCTGTGCCCTACAGAAACATCCCTCAGTGGACCTCCCTCCTGCTGATGAGGACAAATAGGCCCTTTTAGAGCAGGAGTTTTAAAAGTGCAAAGTGATTTGGGGCTTCAAGTCCCACAGGTTTCTGCAGTACCTTGGGAGCACAGTCTTTAGGCTCTTTGGAAAATCCTACCCCTAAACTGCTCTCAGCTTTGCCATCTCAACCCCCTGGCGACACTCGGCTCATGAAGAACAAGAAGTTCCAGCAGTGCATCTCTGCAGAGAGACACCATCTCCTGAGCACGGCGTTTCAAAGCTCTGCAAGCATCAATCAGGCCTCCAAACACCTCGGAGGAGCAGTAATGACACAAAGGGAGAGCTGCCCCCCGGTTAGTTGGGAAGGCTGGGTTAGTGCCTCGGCACGGGGTGTTAGAGCAGCCACGCGTGCCCCGAGTCCCTCGCACACTGACCTTGTGCAGAGCCCGACCCGCTCCCGGGCCGCGGGGCCACTGCCCATCCTCGCCCGGCTCTCCTCACCTACCTACGGCGCTGCCTGGCAGCGGCAGCGGGCTGTGCACCGGCAATTAAAGAGAACTGTGGTTGCAATTACCCCTGCTCAGCCTGTTCCGGCTGCGGGATCTGCTTCGCTGTCTCTGAAGTCGTGACCTCCGGAGCAGTCGGTAGTAGTAAGACGGTCTCCCAGAACTTTTCCTGCTGTTCATGGACATTTTTGGATCTATTTTACACATACACACATGCAGGCACAGGTTCGCTCTCCCCTCTGGCACAGGAGCAAAACGGTCCCAGCGTTTTAATGAACTGGAGGGTGGTTCTTTGGAGTGGAAAGGGAGAGGGGGGAAGAGGAACTCTTCACTTGACACATTTAAAAAGAAAAACAACAAGAAGAAAACATAAAAGAGAGAGAGAGAGGGGAAGAAAGCACGCGGCATCGGAGTGCATGTCTCAGCTGAGGGAGGACTCGCAGCGAGCAAGATAAACTGTGCTAACAACTCCTGCCCCCAAAAAGATAAGCGTGCTGGAGTAGGAATAGGAAGCCAGAGCTGGCCTGGGCTCCCGAAACGTGAAGCATAGGCTGGAAGAAATCCTGGACTGGATCCTCTCCGCCAGACAGCAGCATCTGACCAAAGTGTCCTGGAACAGCTCCCAGCTCCCCGCGCAGCGCGGCCCGGCGGCCCCGGCTCCGGCCGCAGCCCCGAGCGGCAGCCCCGAGCAGGAGCTCATCGCCGGGAGGAGGCTGCGGCTCTGCTGCAGGAGGGATCTGGGAAAGGCTGCTTGGGGAAGGGGATAATGATTTCCTGGCCATGGGACACATGTTAATAATCATCATGGAGCAAAAGCCCCGGAAAATAAAGTGAAATTTGAGAGGGGAAAACTTTAATTAGAAGTTGAATGAACAGAGCTCCAGACTCCCCTGGAGGCCCATTTCCTTTCAACATTCAAACTGAGTTATAGCACATCCCACAAATTAGAGAAAGGGCCTATTTACCATTTGGGTCCTGATGGCAGCGAAGATTCTGCCTCCGGCTCATATTGCTCCATAAAATTACATTTCAATGGGCAGAATTAACACTTTAAGCCATGGAAGAAAATAAAACAATATATATATATTAAATAGGTAAAAAAATTCACTCCGCATTTACCGTTTCAAAAGGTCAGAAGTGAATTGTCCAGAATCCTGCACCTAAGCTCCTTCCCTTGCTGGCACAAAAATGACTCTGAAGGAAGTGACAGAAAACATTTCAGAGACCCAGAATGGTGGCCAAGAACTTAATGCGTGGCTGCTGCTTCTCCCAGGCTGGCAGGTAACAGAGAAACCTCATCCGAGTGGGATGAGCTGCAAAACAACATCTGCACAATAATTCTCGGTATTGTGTCCTCGGTTTGTCATTTTTCCCAGACTTCTGTGCAAATTTATCTTTGTGGTGTCTTATGACCAGACACGGGCTTGGCTGTGGATGAGCCCCATTCCCCCATCAGCAGGAGCTCCAGCAGAAGCTGGAAAGCTTCCCTGGATTGTCCTGTGCTATACCTCCAGTAACAAGAGGCAGAAACTATTGCAATTCAGCAACCACAACAGGACAGGAGTCCTTTCCCCAGCACCAACATCCTCCCCAGTTTTAGGATTTCACACATTCGGCAGTCACACAGAGCAATCAGAATTCTACACGAGCCGCGTTCTCCTGTTTCCATCGAGCACTAAACCCTCGCTGTGTGGCAGCTCAGAAAGGCCCTTCTAGGAGGAAAGCCCGAGTCTCGCTCTTCCCTGAAGTCCATGCCTGGTTTTGAGGCCACACGTGAGGAATTCGGCGCCAGCTTTCAGGCAGTGCAGGAATGAGCAATCGGGAGGGCAACGACAAGTTCAGGTCAAGGAGGCAGATCCCAGCTGGACAGCGGAGGCTCCCCGGCCCGGAGGGGGATGCGGCACCGGGACATCGCTCTGCGCTCCCACCGGCACATCCCAGAGCAGAGCCCGGCACAAAGGGAAAGCCTCCGCTCACTGCACATCTGCTCTCTTCTTCTTAGCCAGAATAATCTTCTTGTTCATAGTCGGGTACATAAAAAAAATAAAAATACAGGCATAACTCTAACCATTTTCCAGATGACCAGAGACTCATCCTGCGCAGCTGATTCAATTCCCAAATGGAGCTGAGAACATCCAGAATAAAGCTGTAAATACTGAGCTTTGGTTAAAGATTTGCTGTAGATGCGAACCCAAATATTCAGGAGTCTCTCTGCAATTTTGTGTCATAATAACTGGGATGAAAGCTCTGAAGAGAGTCTTTTACAATGATGATTTTATCACTAGGAATGTCTTTAAAACAGCCTATCCAATTTACTCTTGTCATTCCTAACAGAAAAAAAAAAAAAGGCACTGATGGAAATGAAAGTTTAAACAAAACCATTTTAAAAGCTCACCCGAATTCAGATGATCTGAAAAGAGAAGGTTTGGTTTTCCTTAACTGGAGCCAGGTGACTCACGCCTGCAGCACTGGGGATGTGGGAGAGGCGGGTGCTGGGGATCTCCCCGAGCTCTCAGGGAATGTGAGGTGGAAATACTCGGGGAATTTTATTTTTAATCAGCCTGGTACCTCCAGAAACACTCATACAGGTGAGCACGAAGCAGGAGAAGCTAATGAGGGACTATAAACTATTCTGACAAGAGAAAGCAGCCCTATATAAAAGCATAAATAAATGGTTGGGAGTTGTGTTCCAGTTTTCTCCAGCTTGGCTCTGACTCTCACTTAACAACGTTTTTGAAGACTTTAACTTCAGATGCTACAATCAGGCAGGCAGGGAAATGAACAACCCACCTGGGGGGGATGTGACTGGGCTGGACCCACCCAGTTAATCCAACACTGCTCTGTTTTCGTCTTTCTTTACTACTTTTTTTTCTCTTTCTGAAAGCCACACCCTGACACAAATGCTCTGTGTACAGCAGAATCTGCCACTCACAAATGTGGGATTATGAACTGCTGAGGAGGAAAGCTGACAGCATTAAATCTCTGTCTCTAAAATAACATATCCCAGTCTGGCTGCTCCCTCCAAAAGACAGCTGGATGAGCTCACTCACAGGGCTCTGCTGGATCTTTCAGGAAGAAGAGCAACTGGAGATAAACGTAGCAGTGATTTTTGGGGTGTTAACTCCTCCTCCCCAGCACAGAACACAAACCTAACCCATGGAGTTAAATATAATTAAAAACATGCCAAACTGTGGTAAAATACCCATTCTGAGGCACTGCTGGGCTTTAGCAGAGAACTTGGCACCCAGGGCTGACCTGGGTGTCACCACTGCTGTCACCCTGCCCTTAAACCTTCTTAAATCCAGATCCCTCTGAATTCAAGGAACTTGAATTCCTTGTTTTGAAGGCAAAAGTTTCTGTGCTCTGTCAGTGGGGTCCAGTCTGGCCCCAAACCCTGATTCAGACAGGTCTGAGGATGCCCTGACTTGTTCATACACAGAATTCATGGCTCTGAATTCAGAGACAGCAGCTTCAGGGATTTCATTTCAGTTTCCCAGACTTCCTTCATAAAGAACTGAATCCAAGTTTTCAAAATTTAAACCTAACAAACAACTCCCCCTCCCTCCCCTCCAAACTTTAAGCAACCAAACCAGAAGTTTTGGCTTGACCAGCAGAGAGGAGTGGTGGGTATCAGATGAATTTCTAATTTGCATTAGGCCAATGAACTGCAGACAGACCATAAAGAAATTGAACAAAAATCAGACTGCAACCCTAATTTCCCTGTCCCATGCAACCCCTCTGCCCCTGCAGAACCATTGTATTCCTCCTACAGTCCGAGAGAAAAGGAGGGAGGGAAAACAACACAAGAGAAACTGTTTTTGTCAGTGCTCCCAGACACTCTCAGTGTTGCCTGCCTGAATTCGCTCACAGGTCCATTGCAGACTCCACTCTGAGCCTGGAAGGTTTCCAGGCTTTTTGCCTCCAGGCTCCCAGGGATACATCAGCTCATAAGCAGAGCAGGGAGGAAGGTAATTTCCTTCGTGTGAGGGTAACTTAACTTTCAATTCAGCCATACCCACACCAAAATCTTCAGTGACTTTATTTGTTTGAAGACCTATGAAGGAAAGTTTCATACACACATTTAAAAGTAAACTACTTCTTTTAATATTTTAACAGAATGTGATGATTATTTTAAAGAGTGCACATAGGCAAATTAGTTTACTTACTACTTCAGGCAGAATGTTGCAGCTTCTTGAGAGCCTTGCAACAAAACTGTTCATGGAGTGGGGGTCAAAATGAGAAATGAGCATTCACTTTAAATTTAGGCAGAGAATTCACTGCTCTCCATTTATTGAATGGTGTCATAGCCACCACATCACTATGGATTACTCTTGCTGGGTGTATGGAGATGAAATCCAAATGTAAATGAAAAGGAGTCATTACACACAATATAGATATTTAATGACATTAATGAGCAGAAAGAGCAGTGCCATGTGAAAAAGCAAGAGGAAGAATGTACATCTGAGTAATGAAATATTAAATAAGTGTTCAGGCAGTCTCGTGGAAGTTAAACCAGGACATGAATTCTTTCAGCATCACTGTTCCCTCCGAGCAGACTGTGCCTGTTGTTTACTGTCATTATGGTCATTATACATTCACTGTGGCGGGGCCAGAGATGCAAAGAAGGATCAATGTCCCATTGTTCTGGGATCTCTGTAACCCGCAATTAAGAGCTGACTCCCGTGCACAGCACTCATGATCTAAGGAAATGCAGAGTGTTGCACACACTGCAACAATGAAGCTCCTGAGCCCATTCGGTGAGTGGAGAAGTGAAGCCCCAGTGATTTATTCAGCACCACCTGGGGAGGCTGGGGCAGAGCGAGGCAGAGACCCTGCACCCCTTACCCTTGGCCAAAGAGCAAATGGAGCTTCCCCACTCTCCTGAGACAATTCCCTCGGGATCAATAAGTATTAAACATAATCATATCTTTTTTCCTACAGTGTCTTTTGTCCACCAGAGCACAGATGTTTCTGCAAATACTTGTTCAGCTTAAACTTCCTCTTTCTCACTCAGGTAAAAAAAAATCCAGGGAATGTGCCCAGTATTAAGTGGGAAAGTCAGTTATTTGCTTCTACTAAATAAACTCCTGATTCTAAGAAAGAGTCACAATGTATTTTTAAAAGGTGAATAAAAGAATTTCTCAGATATCACTCTCCCAGAAGGAAGTAAGAGAAACGAAACCTCCCATTCCCAAGAAGCTGAGTTTTGGATGGATTTGATTTCTGCAGCTCCCTGACGGTGGGAGTTCACAACAGCCGGGATGGGAGGAGGCCAAAGGCGTTATCCCGAGCTCGCTCTGTGCCGCAGAGGGGCCGCCCCTGTCCCGGGCAGGGCTCGCAGAGCCGCCGGCGCTGAGAACCCCGGAGACGCTTCCTGCGGCCGCCAGGAGCTCCGGGAACAGACAGAAACACCGAGCTTGACCTCAGAGCACCACACGTTTCCTGCCCACTTCCCAGCAGAACAATAGAGCTAAAGAACATCAGCTTCTCAAATCAGCTTTCCGTGAGCTGGGGGAGACCAAAACAAAATCACTTCCCTGGCTCTGAACTTCACTGACACAGAACACTCAGGTACATTGGCTTATGACCTGACTGCTAATGATGCTAATGAAATTTAGAAAGTCAGAATCCATCTAAAGATTTGTGCTAAATTTCCACGGATCTAATGAAGCAATTGAACACATGGAGTCCAACACAAATGGAAGAAGAAACTTCTACCAGAATCAAACATCCTGTGCCTCAGTGCAGCCTGCTCCTTGCAACAGGAGGAAAAACCCGGGAGTGTGAAGTCTCCACTGTACAGCAAAAATTCCCAGCTAAAAAGAAAAATCTCGTATAAATCCTTAAATCAAACAAAGCCCCTCAGACGTAAGTGGGAGCTGCACAGCACTTCCCAGCACTGTGTGCCTTCCATGCCAAGCTGCTGGCAGGAAATATTTGTTTAAGTGGGACTGTTCTTTCCAAAAATCCCTTATTACTAAAATAAAATGTTACCTGATTCACTGAGTGATTAACAGAGTAACTTCAGCTCTGGGTTTCCCAAGATCCCCCATTTCCTTCTCCAAGACAAAACTGGGGCAGTTCTCTGCCATGACCCTGGAGGGACTCAAAAGGGACCTCAAAATCTCACCCGGTCCAACCTTCAGTGGGAAGGGACCACAGATGATAATCTTTACCTTCCTATCTGCACATGTAAATAACCAAAACCCACATCACCTCTAGGTCAGGAATCTAATTATTAGATGTAATAACAAATTATTGTAAGAAACTACATAATCCACATTGACCTTGATCAAAACATTCCTATAACAAAATTAATTAACTCCTAAAAATATTTTTACTTTGTATTTCAGCAGTAGACTTGCTGTTGTGTTGCTGCAGGGAAGGAGTTGATAAAAGTCTGGCATCACTGACTTTCTGTGCCAGATTTATGGGTTATTATTAGCAGAAGGCTCAGCTATTTATTGTGAGTTCTGTTACAGTGGCTTTCCAACGTGGCGTGCTGAAAGGTCAGGGAAGAAAGCCTGCACCTTTCAGAAAGCTGCTGCAGGGCACCACTCTCCTCGAGGCTGGGGAAGCTGAGTCTGTTCTAACCCACGGTGGGGAGAAGAGAAGGTTTTGCAGAGCCCAGGACCTCCTGTGCACAGAGAACTCCTCCCAGCCTCGGGAATGCAGTGGGCTCCAGGGAAGCAGCTGCCTCCCCTCCCCTCCTGGTGCCATCCGGACACCTGAGGCTCCTCCAGCAGCACCAATCAGCTCTGGGGGTGTTTAATCTCGTGACAACATCCACTGACAGCAGTATCTCTGCTGGCAAGCGAAATGAAAGATTAACTTGATTACACACTCTATGTAAAACTTATTTCCTGATTAATTAATAGATTAGGCACTTCCAATTCATGTTTAAATGCCTGATAATGATCTCACGCTCATATAACAAATCACTGATTTATATACACACAATCTAAACTTCATTTTTCATGTGACAGATTATTTTCTTCCTTTCCTTGCCACATAATTTGCAAACTCCACTGCAAATATAGTTGCTCGTTTCACTTGCTTTTTGGCATCAGATGACTCATCCAAGGAATATTTTGGCAAGAATGATCTTTAGCCATCTTCCTTATCAGGCTGACATGACAGTGTAGCACAGAAAACACCCTCTGTTTAAAAAGAATTCCCTGTTAACAAGTGGAGAAAAGAAAACGTAGCTATTGTTTTTAAAGAGGGCTTTACAAAAGCAACTGGAAATCCTGCAATCAGTTTTTAAATACCATTGTGAGGGTGGTTTATTTAAATTTACGTTTTTCCTTCTGGCACAACAACACAGGGCTGCCCTGAGAGATGTTATTGTCCGAGTGCAGCTGATTGCAAAACGTGGAGAACCTCCTCCAAACAACAGAAATATGAAAAACACTCCAAGAGCAAAGCAAGGGCTGGGATGTTTTGAAGTGTGGGAGCTCAGGGCACCCAACACCTCCAGTGCCTGAGCTCTCCTGGAATTCTCAGTACCTCACCAGCCCTGTGCAGGGAACTGGGTGATGATCTGATAAAGGACACCCCAAACAAAAATAATAGAAAATATCTAGCAAGGCACACAGTACCCAGTAATGCTCCTCTATTGCAGCATCAGCTCAAATGAATTTTTTTTCTGTTTATCTTCCTACTTTTTCATAGATATCTTCCACTCACAAGTGTATGTAGTCTATATGTTCCCATTCCACTAATACGCCCATTATATTTTTAGAGACAAAATGCTACTAAAAAAACCTCTTCCTACTGAATTTATATCCTTTTTTCTTCTAATATACTCATTTTTCCTGGATTAACAAGTCTAACTCTTTCCTTTGGGCCCCTGCAAAGGCCTGTCCAATAGCAGCTTGTCTTCACATCCTTGGATATCCATGTGGCAGCAGTCTTGGGTGACCTGGCTTGCAGGGTTTGTACAGTTCTTCAGTCCAAATGCCACACTGATGCAAAGAAGGCCAAGTTTGCCTGTTTGGTGTTTTATCTAAAGCAGCTGGGTGGCCTCTAAGCAATTTTGGGAGGAGACACAAGGAGAAGCTCCTGATTGACACAGCTCATGCATGGTGATGAATGACATTGCAGGAATGATCCTCCCATCTCCTTCCCCAGCCTGGAACAGACCTCGGTGGGTGACCCCTTTGGTGACCCTCCCAACAGGGACATCTGAGGCAAACACCATGAAAAGAGAAGCCCAGGCAGGGCAGAGCACTCCCAGCACTGGGGATGGGGCATCACATGCACTGTGTGGGCATTGCTTGGGTTTCCATTAGGGAAGAAAATGCAAACACCTGCTACAAGTCCGAGTGCAGGATTTCAAACCAAATTCTACAAGGAATGAAGAGTTCAGTGGGACTTTGATATCAAACACGACCGAGCGTGCAGCCCCTAAACAATGCCCAGATATCCAAATATAGATCTAGAGCTATTTATCTCAGGGCAGCAACGGCCCCTCCACACTGCCCAGCTCCCACCAGCCCCGGCAGGATGCAGCCTCACAGCTCAAACTACACAGTCGGTCCTTGCTAATCTCGGCCTAACTCAAAACTCCACTTATCTTTTCCTTTCTAAATCATCCCCAGGACAAGACTAGAATCTCTTTTGAAATGTAAAGGTTCTATAATAAAATTTAGAAAGCACATATGGTACAAATATCAAGCGTGAACATCTCTTCCCATCTTGTACGTTTCAAAGCCTGTGCAAACAGCACTTTTCCCTGGTTTTGATCATGCAGCCAAAATGAGTCATCTGTGAACAATTATGGCTCTGGCAGGGGCCTGACTGCTGGAGAATGAAAGGAAACACTTTATTATTGAAATGATCAGTATGCCAAGCTGAGAGGCGACTGCAGAGAATGTTAAGAGTCCTTTATGCTCCTTCAGCCAGCAGAATTGAAAGCAGAGGATGCAGCACTCCCCTCTCGGACACCTGAGAACACCTGAGTTCAGAATGGGCAATGCAAAGCACGAGGAAGTGGGAGCTGTGGAGATGAGCAAGGGAATATACGGCAGGAAAAGAAACACAACCTTAAAGCAGGAGGCCTGGCTTAAGAAAGTGTTGGTTATTCCTGGCTTAGTTCTCCCAGGGGAGTCGTGAACGTATTAAAGGAACACACAGTCAGAGGCTGCCGAGCTGAAATCTGAAACTATTAAAGGACATTTGTTGGGAGTTCGGGACTGGCTGAGTTTAACAGGCTCTTCTGAAAGGGGATGAATGGAATTCCCCTCGAGGAGAAAAAATAGCAACCAAACAATTTAGTAGGAACATGGCTCTCCCTATGTGCAGCCCATTTCAGCTGGGATACTGCTGTGTCTGGGTTTGCTGCCAGCACGGACTAGGTAGGATCCCTCTGGAATTCCAAAGGTAACTTGGGATCTAAGCTGCTCACTGAGAGCTGGGCAGGGCAGGGAGCTGGGCAGGATATTGATTTGATGGACTTGGCAAATGAGACGAGCAGGAGATGATTTTAAAATTGGACTATGAACAAGCAGTGTATGAGCAAGTAATTCTTGTCCTCTTTTCCATGAGCAGCTTGCAGAGGGAGGGGGAACAATGTGGTGATCACCACCCAGAGCCTACAGACTATTTAAAGACCATGAGGGTTGACAGGATGACAAGGGAGACTCATGTACACAGAACTGCTAATGGAAGGTGTAGGGAGGAGATAAGGGAACAATCTGGGAAGAGCACATTTTGCACTCTGAAATTCAGGTCCAACTCCCGACAGAAGAGATGTTGGAGGAATTTGAGATCAATATTCTGACAGCATGACCTCTTAGGTCTGAACATTAGCTGACAAACACCTCTCGCTGCTCCTGAAACTCTGAGCTCTGACAACCTTTTGAACAGATTATCTCACCATCACCACAGTCTGGGCAGTATGGATCCCCAAAAGGAAGTGAGCTGGCAGGCCTGGAGCCCAGGCTGAGCTCACAGGCTTTATACCACATCAGGAAGCTGCTGAGGGTGCAGGCTCACCAGTGTGAGGGGATTCATGCTGGCCAGGGCTAAAATATAACTTCCCTGTGATCCTGAGCAGGGCAGGGAATGTTTGGGTGCATGGTATTTGTCTTGGCAGCAATCAGCCTTGGAAAAAGCCAGATTCTGCCTTCTTCAGAGTCTCCCAGAGATCAGGAACCCCACACTTACTGTGTCAGGGTAAATGCAAGAGACTCCAGAATCCTGGAAGTGAGGGAATTTTACAAGGTCCTGTATAACTCGTTATACAA
Organism: Notiomystis cincta; assembly: GCA_013398075.1. Classification (NCBI taxonomy): domain Eukaryota; kingdom Metazoa; phylum Chordata; class Aves; order Passeriformes; family Notiomystidae; genus Notiomystis; species Notiomystis cincta. The sequence goes on from VZRX01020656.1 coordinate 23,484, forward strand.
AGGCACTTTTGCTCCTAACAGAACTCATCAGGGCAGAGTTACAAATCTCAGGATCTTCTCCAAACAAGACAGCCTGGCAAGCACTGCCACACCTGAAGTGGTAAAACACTTAGCAGCAATGCTGAAAACAGACATCAGGATTTGGAATTTCCCAAAATGCTCTTTCTTTGCAGTTCTAGGAAGCAGCCCATGGTTACCTTCACACAGTAAGTGGCAATCCTATACGGAAGGCATCTTGTTCCAGTCAGGAGCAGCCTGGAATCTCATCCTGGCAGAGACTGGAGTGCTCTTTTTGTTTGGGGCATGTCACTCATAAACTTCCTTCCATAACACACTGAGCTGGGTATAAACCCACATAATACAGGGTATTGTGGAGCTTTTCCCAGCTGTGGCCAGGCTGCACTTTGCACACATGCACTGTACACCTCTCTGCAATTTGGTTTGACTTTTCTGAGCATTCCCAAGTCACAAATAAGTCCCCAGAGTCCATCACTGCTTTGAATATTGCAACAGCATTAGATCGTTTCAATTTAAATTGAAATGTCAGTGGTCTTGGAAAAACATTTGTTGTACACACTGAGCATGGAGGAACCCGGGAGAAGGGAGGGAGCTTTTCCAGCTGAAAACGCCAGAAACGCCAGCGCTGTGTCAGCACGATAAAGCCTAAGGAAAACTGCTCTGCTCTGGACACAGCCCTGCTGCAAACCCAGCTGCCCACAGGGAATTCCTTCTCAAGGCACAACCCCGGGAAATGCCCAAGGTGTGAACTGTGCTGTGGCCAGCGCTGGCTCTGAGGTCGGCTCCCTCATTTCAGCACCGGCCTGGGCTGTACCCGGCAGGGCTGTA
>VZRX01020657.1:0-72852 GCA_013398075.1 Notiomystis cincta
TCACTCACTCACTCACTCTTTCACTCACTTTCCCCCAGTGGGATGGGGGGAATCCAAAGGGTGAAAGTGAGAGAACTCTTGGGCTGAGATAAAGACAACTGAATAGGTAAAGCACTCACAGCCATCAGTGCAGCCCTGGGCTGAGGAAGGGCAAGGCTATTTTGTCTCTAAGGCCCATGGAAAGAGCAACTTCCCCAGAAGCCAGAGCTGCTGTAGGTTGTCCTTTTGCTGGAAACCTGGTTTTATCTGTGTTGAGCTTGGGAGGTTATCACATGCCCAGAGGCTGGGGTGGCTTTAGAAAGAAGCCTGTTTGTGTTTGTGCACCACATGGAACAGTTTAGTATTTGGGTTTTTCGTGAAGCTCCAGTATCTGCTTTTGATAAAGTGGCCTGCAAGTAGTCAGATTTGTTCTTGTACAGGGGAAAAAGTGACTCATGCTTTTTAGGGGTCCTGTTCCTTCAAGGCAGACATAACAAGCTGATCTGCCCTGTTTCTGTCCAGGGCTTTATTTGACTCTCTCTCTATACCCATATATATATATATACTGCACTATATAGAGAGTGTAGAATAAAGAGCATATGTGCATGAGCATGTATCTGGAGTCTGGGGACAAAGAAATACAGCTGTTATAAATACATGGAGTTCCACATATAAATATAGAGAATTAATCTCTTGGTAAGGGCATTGAGCTGTTGAGAGGCCAATGTCCTTGGTGTCAGGTGTCCTGTGGAGCTGCCCAGCAGCACCCAGGGCTTGCCCAAGGCTCCTGTGGGCACACAGCCCTGGGATGCAGCCCCAGACTTGCTGCTTTGGCTGGGAGAAGCTCAGGGGCTGCAGGAGCTGAGCCATGGGGACAGGACTCAAATCCCATGTCCTGTTCCCAGTGCTGCCTTGCATTAATTTATGTTTAGCTTGTGCCCTTTTCTTCTTTCCTGCCAACCTTTAAGGTTTATTGTGCTTGTTTGGCTTACCAAGCCCTTGGAGCAAAGCCCACCTCCTCCTGAAGAGATGGGGAGTGCCCTGTCCATGGGTGTTGGATGTTCAGGTTCTGCTCACTGCTGGCCTGGCTGTGTCCCAGCAAGGCCACTGCACTTGTGGCACATCCATCACTGCCTGTGCAGTGGGAATGGCACTGCTGCTCCTCCCTGCACTCGTGGCACATCCATCACTGCCTGTGCAGTGGGAATGGCACTGCTGCTCCTCCCTGCTGCCCTGCTTCCCATAGAGACTTTTCCCATTTTGGAAATCAATACACCCTGCTAATCCACACACTGCTAGGAATTGCTAACTAAACCTCCAACCCTTGAAAAAGGACAGGATGTGCTTCTTTCTCCCAGCTTAGATCTCTGGTTCAGTGCAATTCATCTGTCCCTCTCTTGGCATTTAGCCATTTATGGGTTTTTATAGTTGATGATTATTAAGTTGTGTTGATATTGCATTGCTGAATTCTGCTGCATCTTTGGGAGTGATGCCACTTGCCACAAGGACAGCAGATGGACAGAACATTATGGAAAGAAAATGAATCCTTATGTGGAGGGAGTTCCCCAAAATGGCAGAAAATCAAGGCAATAAATTAAGTGCATAAATATTTGCATCAAAGTCTAAACCTGAAGGGCACACAGAAAGGGCACATATTGTTAAATCTCCCATTTTTTATTGCTTTATCAGACAGGGCCATTATTGCATTGTAAAGGATATATACTTTCCCCCTCTTGAGGACGAGAGAACTGTACAGCATCAGTAAATCAGGTTATAAATTGCTGAGATAAATATAAGGCTTGATCCTAAGCCCTTTGGAGTTGAGGTCCAGGCTCTCCTCACCCGTGGCTGAGGTGTGCATTTGGTCACACTTCTGCCCTTCTCTCTTTATTTCCAATTACCTAGAAAAAAATAAAAGACTTAAAGCATTACAGATGGTGTTGTTTAAAGAAGTAGGGGTCATCTTTTTCGTTGTAAATAGGGATTATTTGGGAAAAGCACTGGAGAGTGCATGGCTGGTCAAAAGTTGAGGCTGTGTCTCAGCTTTGGGGATGTCCCAAGCAAAGCAGTCTGATACTGAGTGAGCAAACCTCATTTGGAAACAAATGAGGGCCAAATTAATCCCTGCTGTCCTTGATTTGAACAATCTGAGGGGGAAAATAATTAGCAAATTGTAGAGTCAGCTGTTTCTGCTCCAGAGGAAGCCACAGCAGTGAGCTCCTCACACCTCTGAGGCTTTCCCCCCTCCAGGATCCTGCCTTGTGTGAGCTGACACACCATGAGAAACCCAGTGTTATGTTCTGTGCACTGAGGGATGTGTTTCCATCTGTATTTCCATCTAGATCATATTAGGATCTAGATCAGACCACTCTTTCAGTTCAATGGTTAAATGGAGAGTAATAAAATATTTCTGTGAGTTAACATGGGGCTGATAAACAAAAAAATAGGAAAATAAGTGGCCAACAGTTCCTATTTGGGATCAAACAGGATTATTTTTTTTTTGTCAGATTGAAATTAAAATGATGTTTGTTTGGGTTTTGTTGTTGTTGTCTTTTATCCTTCCTTGAAACAGACATTAAACTCGATTCCAAAGAAGTTTACTTTAGGACTCAGCAGCAAGGTTAAAAGCTTGTTTTTTAACAAAAAAAAAGCTTGTTAAAAGCAAGGTTAAAAGCTTGTTATTGTGTGTTTTACTTGAAGAAAGAAAATGTCCCTGTAGTGTTGTCGAGGCTGAGAAGCAGAGATGTGCTGCAGTTGAGCTGCACTGATCACCAGCCCTGAGCAAGCACGTGGGGCCTCTCTCCATCCCAGCTCCTGGAGTGCCCAAGAAAAGCAGATTCATCTGCTTCATGTTGACAGTTTACAGGAAGAAACCCTCATTTCCCCCAAAAGTACAGCAGGAAAAAGCCCCAGCTCTTCGTGGCTCTATGTGGGAGGCAGGGCTGGGTGCTGATGGGTGTGCAGGTAAATAGGACTGGAGAACACCAAGATTTGGACTATTTTCAAACAATGAACCTTTAAATGCTGGTTAAATCCTTATAAAATGGTGCTGAGCCAAGTCCTGTTTCTCTGGATAGGAAAGCCTCGAGGTTCATGGAGGAATGTAAATTGTTGGTATATCTTTATATATTTCTTCCATCCCTTTCATTCAGGATTGAAAGAACTAATATAAATTGGACTAATTTTTTGCTCTGCCCTCCAAAAAATAAGAAAAATATTAGGTATATGAGTTCAGTGATGTTTTGCTCAAACACACCTGCCTACAAAGAATGTACTGAGGGTAAAAGAGTCGAGCAGAGTTAGATGTAGTGAGATTTGATCTAGAGGACTAAAACATCCACAGTTAGCAGCTCAAGAGAAAATAATCCTTTTTTCCTGCTCTGTGCAGTCTCCTAAAGCTTTTCTGGGAGCCTCAGGGGCACTGCTGCTCTTAGGGGCTCTTTCTCAGCCCCTGAGATGGTAGAGGTGTTGCACAGTGGAAAGGACAGATTTTGGCTATCTGAAGGAGTCCAGGACTGATTTATTCCATCTAAAAGAGTTCTGGGGTGTGCACAGAGCAGAGCTCCAAGGGGAGCATTGCTTCTCCATCTCCTGTGTTCCCCTGCCCCTGCAGGCACCCAACCCTGAAGCTACTGGGGAAAAAAAAATTAGGAAATGCCATTCTTCTTTGGGGAACTTTATTTTGACTGTGTCCTTAAATGGAAAGATTTTGAATCAAAGCTATTTCCACAGGGACCAAGAGTTCAGGGTGTTTATTTATCTCCTTGTCACTAATAAAACCAAATTGCCTGTTAAAAATAGTCCTTGTGCCTTATGCAAACAGGGAGGGGATGATGCAGCAGGCAGGGAATGAGACTGGAAAATGAGTGATCCCAAAATTACTTCTCCGTCTGCCGTGAGGTTTGGGGAAGGTCTCAGGTCTCTGCTTTGCCACGTGAAGCCTTGGAGACTCAGTGTGTCCCTGCCAGGAGGTGTTTGCTGCTGCCTGGGCTGCACCAGCCCCGTGGCCACCCCCAGCCTGGTGTGGGACTGGCCCCAGTGGGACCTGCGGGGCTGGGAGCAGCAGGAGCCCCCCTCTGCCCTCGGCCTCCGAGCACCCTCTGCTCGCAGGAGCTGCCCTCAGCCCTCAGCCCTGCCCGGGGGAGCCTCTGCAGAGGGTGGGTTCTCCTCACCTTCACTGCCTCAGTCCAAACAACCAGCCTGGGAACTGCCAGTGCTCTTATGCAAACGTTTTTAGGGCCAAAACCTCAAATAGGACTTGGGGTCCCAGGAAAGCAATCTCCTGAGGAGCTGATCCATTGAATAAAACAATTCCTGTGAAAATCAGGCATTTATTTCTCATTAGATGTGATTTTTTTTATACCAGACCCTCCTGTCAGACTCAATAGAACGCACTTTTCTCAGGGAGTGCTGGGGCCACTCCTCCTGGTGCAAAGAGCTGAAGAGAGGAGCCACAGAGGCCCTTCCCCTGCCAGCTGCACCCTGCTAACAACAGCCACGGTGTCTCCAGTGGGAGAAAAAGCCAAAATCACTGTGTGTGCTGGAGCAACCTAATGGGTTGTTCAATATTTGTGTAACAAGCTGCAACAGGGGAAGTAGCAGGGCTGTTCCATCACTCCCAGGAGATGAGGATGGATGGACTCCTGTGGCAGTGGGAGCTGCCAGTGCCAGCCCCCAGGAGGGCAGGGAGGGCACCTCTGGGTGTGAACCTGTCCAGCCTCAATCAAAGGTCTTGGTAAAGCCCCTGGTGAGTCAGAAGAGGGAGGAGGCTCAAAGTGCAGGAATAGGAGAAAGGATGGGGCAAAGCTGAGGAACAGCATGGCCTGAACCCACACCTCATCTTTCAGCTTCTCCCCAGTAACAGCAGTTTCCTAATGGTTCATTTATGCCCAGCTAAAGTAATGCAGGCCCCTGAGGGGACAGATGGGAGGAGGCAGTGCTGGAGCACATGGAATACATGAGGGAACTACTACACAGGCTTGCATTTGCAAAATGTTCTTTAAACTGCATATTTGTCAGCATATAAATGCAGCACTGGAAATCATTAGGAACAAAACAGCAGCAGGAAGCTGTGGACATGATCTGCAACTGGCCTGGGGGTGACAGAACCCTTCATCTTTATCTACTGACCTGTACCTCTGACTGCATCCATGGCACAGAGATCTTCTGAGGGTTTTTCTAGTGTGACACAGGCATCACCCAAAGGACTGTCCCCATTTCAGAGACACCAGTGCCTTTCCTTTTCCATAGGTGTTTGTTTGTCCCCAGCACACTCCAGCTCTGTCCCCCCTGCAGGCAGGAAAGCCCTGAGGCAGCACACGGGGCATGCACTAATATTTATCACTTTGCTGGTATTGATTACTCCCTCAGGGACTTACAAATAATTCAGTCTGAATAACAGCATCCAGAGAGAGCAGCTGCAGTGACTGGTGATGCATCAGACCTGAGGGAGAATAAAAGAGCCTTCCCTAGAAATTTTCATGCATGGACAGGTGCTGTGCTGTGTGGGTGGACATATTTCACCACCCTTGCCATGCAGTGATGGATGGGTGACAAAACACCTCCAAAAAGACAGAATAAGAAAGTTACAGCACAAAACAGCTTTACATGAGATTGCCCTTAAAATATGAAGCAAACTCCAGTGCAGGACAGGGTCATCACCCTGGGCTCTGGGTTTAGGAGCACAGCTTGGGGTTCCCAGCCAGCAAAGGCTTCTTTCCCTTCTGACACATTCTGATGCTGCAGCTGATTTCCCAGTTAGGTTTGGAGATGACAGTGCTGTCACTCAGCTGTGCCTTTTCACAGTAGTTTAAAAGTCAGATAGTAAGCAGAACTCCCAAGCTCCTGATGATACCTGTCTCAGGAGGGAGTTTTCTCACCAGACTATTGACTGGTGCTCTGCTAAAAAGAATATATTAAACCCCAGGTCTCCAGGTAACTCTAGCTGAAATCCAGAAGAAAGGAGGATTCCTTGGAATTACATGTTGCTGGAATATTCTGTGGGGTTGGGGTAAATGAAAGGGTTTGTGCTAACATGATCAGAAATGTCACAGAGAGAATTTCATGCCATGCAAGTCATTCAGCACCTGCACAAGGGGGGGTCTGAACCTTCATCCACCAAAAGTTGAACCCATACACCCTGTATCACCTTTTCCCACTGAGCTCCCAGAGGAAAAATACGAAGAACTAGAGAAAACCAAACTAAACCAAAAATACTTCAGACTTACAGACCATGTTCTGCCTCTAGCATGCTGTTGAGGTGATTTTATTAGCCTTTAAGGAACTGTGTCTCATATTTCCCCCATCCCTCCCTATTTTATAAATACTCTAGAAGACCTTCAAGGGTTGGACCAGAGCCCTTCATCAGCCCTGTGCATGGACAGGAATGTTCACAGCACTGTGGTTCTTCCAGCATGTCAGAAAAAATTCCTTTAAACGTCCCCCAGTGTAACTCATCTGAATTAGTCCTGCTGCTGGTTGTGGGAGGAGAACCACTTGCAAAGCAGGGCATGAATCACTTCAAAATGAATATTAAGCTTGTTTGGAAATGAAACCAAAAGAACTGAGTCAACACAGACTCTCGTCCCCGTGGGAGACAGAGCTGCTTTGGATGGCAGCAGAAATCCCCTTATCACAGGCAGCACAAGCCACAGGCACGTTTGGTGTGTGCAGCATCCTCACACAGCCTGGCTCAGGGTACCCACGGGGGGGTGAGGGCTGCAGTGGCCATCCCTTGTGGGGTCTCTTGGCACAGATTGCAGGGGTGAGTGAAACAGAGCTCTCTGTCTAACACTCCACTTCCCAGGGGCTGTGTCCCCACCTCCCTCACGGGGGAAGGAATCTTGCCTGTCTTTTCCCAGCTATAACAGCATCAGGCTGCTCCAGAACTCTTGTTCATCCCCATCCAGACAAAGAGGGGCAAAGCAGGGCCCTGCATGCTCCAGGGTGTGTGGGATGGCTGTGCTGCTGTCACCCTGCCAGGCTTTCCAGGCTGCCCAGGGGGTTTTGGCAATAATTGGTGGTTTTCCGTGGGAGCCACTAGATAATGCTTGGGTTTCTTCAGAAACAAAACAGGGATGAACTTGTCAAAAGACACAAACTATACTGCAATGCAATATGGACATGGAAAGGGGCCAGACTCAGCTCTTATTTTCACAACAATTTGAGTGATTTCAATGTATTTTAAATGGTTAATGATTTTGTTGTTGGTTCAGCTCAATCCATCTAAAATAATAAAAGAACTAGAGGGAGAAAAGAAAGTTAAAGGTGGTCAGAAATCCAGCCAAAACATTAGGCAAATAAAGAAACCCAGCCTGCCTGTGTGTGAGCAGCAGTGTTTGGGGTTAATGACACTTTTTGTCCAGACTGGAGCAGAGAAAAGGAAATTCTCAAGACTTAAAAATATTGCTGTAATGTGAGCCGCAGTTCTCAGCCAGCTCTTGTTCTGCAGTTATTTATTTGCCATGACTAATTTGCAGCTCCAAACGCGGTCATCGCCTCACACGTGGCAGTGCCTGGGCTCTCTGGGCACTGCAGCCACTTGGAGCCCAGCTAAGGAGCTCTGCCGGTTCCCATGGGCAGTGCCAGCCCTGCTCCACGGCCCAAAGCCAAAGCCATTAGCACTGAGTTTCTAAAATGCATTTCCCAGGCGTGCAGGGATGCTCACACACCAACATCAGAGTGTGGATGCAGACTCAGATCGCTGCCTCACTGGGTTTTGTTTTCTTTTTTCAGTTAATCAGCCCAGAGATGCAGAGAAGCCAAGTGTCTTGACAGCCCTAAGGTAATTTGGGAAGGGCAGGTAGGCTGCAAATCTCCCAGCAGCAGGACCAGCTCCTGGCTCAGCTCTGCTGTTGCCCCTGGTTTTAGAGTGAATACATTGTTAAGTTTGTTCAGCCAACCATCACTTCCTCTTTTCCGTGCCCAGAGAGCGGAATGAGGCGGGCAGCACTTCCAACACAGGTGGTTTAAAGGTTCTCCCCACCCTAAATCTCCTCTCTGGGGTGAAGAGAGCATCTCCTGATGCCCCTTTTCCAGCACAGACAGTCTCTCCATCTGCCTTTAATAAGGATGAAAAGGGGGGACTTGGGCAGATTCTGGGTTCATTTATGGCAGTGACACTTTGAGATTCCTTTAGTTGTGTGTGACGTACATTGGGCATGAGCTGAGATGCACCAGGCAGAGAGTTGGGCTAAAAATAAACCTGGACTGCTGGCTGCTGTATTGGTCTCCTGTTGATACTTCTTGGTTTGTTTTATGACATCTTCAAGGCCAGTCAAGTGTGGGGGAAAAAACAAAAAAGAGAGAATTTTTGCTTTTTGAGGCTGGATTTTAAGAGCGAGCTGGTGCAAATCATGTCATTTCACTGAGTGGATACAGAGCATTACAGCCACTCTGGTGCTGGCTCACACACATGCTCAGGCATTCTAAATAAGAAGTATACAGCTTGTTCTAATTCTTAATGCATTATTATATTGATACTAATTTAACTGATGTTAATTAATGAAGAGAATGGACAAATTAAATCAGCACTTACCTATCCACATGAAAGAAAGGGGCTGTGTTGCAGCTTGGAGTCAGCAAGTAGCTATGGCGAGAAGGACTAAATCCTGCAAAAAGGCTTCTAAACAGGGAATTCTGGAAAGAATTGCATGCTTTTAAATGCATCCAGACATTGCCTCAGTTGCCTGGGGGGTGCAAGGTGTCTGCAGTGAGAAAGGCACGGCTGCATCCCTGCTCTGTGATGGGCCACAGAGGTCCCTGGGCTGTCCCTCCCCAGGCACACCTGCCTCCCCCATGGCTTGGCTGCTCCTGCTGTGGCCAGGCTGCTGGGAAATAGCTCACAGCACTTCTTCTTTTTCACTTGAGGCAAAAAGTAATTTCTTCCTCTGAAGGCCAGGGCTGGAGTCATCCTCTGCTAATGAATGCAAACTGTCAGTGAGCAGTAATGGAAAATTGGGATGACGTGGCAGGCAGTGGCTTGCTTTCAAGGCACCAGAAAAGCCCTTTTAAATTTAAATTTAGCAAAGAATTTAAAGCATATATAGGCAGACTCTATTAGAAAGTGAAATATTTGATCTTGGCTATTAATCTGTTATAAGAATACTTTCATTTCTTGCCATGTGTATCCAGTGATAGACTTTCATAAATGAGATCACATTTAAATGTACTTTATGTTTCTAGTCAAATCTCTTTTATTATTATGCAAGTCCTAGTTAGGAAAAAAAACAATTATAGAAGCAGGCTAAGAAAAGCACATTATTATAACTCATTTATATGAGTGAAATACTGCTCCTACTTGAAGGCTGTACATTGTGCACTACTAAACACCTTGGGAAGAGGTTGTTCCATTGCAGCCATGCTACCAGATTTGGGATGATTTACCTGCAGTGGAAATACAAATAGTCTAAACCAGCTCATGTGCCATGGGGTACTACTGTGTGTATACACACAGATATACATATATGTTTTTATATGGAGTGTATTCATAGTGAAGAATTACATTTGGCCTCTGTCATACTGAAATGAAATATGTTTTATGGATGGTCCATAATTAATTTGAGCTGTCACTCCTGACACTCTGCACCCCAGGCAGACAAGTGTTTCAGGAAGTTTCCCTGTGACCAGGGAGGCTGGGAGGCTCTGCTGCCCCTGTGCAGGGATTGTGCCAGCCCAGCTGGGCCAGTGGCTGAGGGCTCTGCAGAGCTGCACTGCCTGCTCTGCTGGAGCCATTAATTCATGGAACCAGCACAGAGCATCATGATGGATGTTTCAGGGCGAGAAGGAAAAAGTGCTTTACATCTTATAACTCACTTTGGCTGATTAGGCACAAATGTCTGTTTTAAACCTTCAGATCTGGGCACCCAAAGCGTGTCATATTCCTGCAGCTTTTCAAACCTCTTTTCATTTCCATTCAAGCAGCCTGACAGAGACCCAGCAGGGGCCACAGCATCTGCTGTCATGCTGCTGGAGCAGAAAGCTTTGCTTCCAGCTTCACCAATGCTGTGGAACTGAACGTTTCTCCAGGATGGGGCAGCCATGGGGTACAGTGAATGTGTACATTGACATCGTGATTTAGCTGGAAAGTTCAATCTGGTCTCTTCCAGAAGAGGGTGCAGCTTGAATCTGCAAAATGCAGGATACTTCTGAATTGTGTTAATATAATTAATAAATTAACCTGAAACTCCTTGCCCATGACTTTAGGATCCTGGCATGACTCTGCTTTGATTGAGAGCTGGCCAGAACAAACTGGTGTTTGGCAATTTACTTCAGGACATGCAGGGTCTGAGCCTTGAGCCCTGGAGTCCCCCAGCTCCAGGTCCAGCCCTTCCCCATCCAGGTGGGATTCACAGCTGGTGCCTCAGCTGTGCCCTAGCTCAGAGCCCTGCAGCCAGGGCAGGGAGCACCCCATGCCAAAGGGTTGATTTAACACCAGAATAGCCACGATCATCTTTCCTAGAAGAATGGAAAATTGCCATCTGTGTCTGGTTTGAACTATAGTACAACCTCAAGCATCTCCTGGCTTTTAATCATTCATAGACAGTGAAGATTTACAGCTGTTTGCATCTGTGAAGCCTCAGATTACTAACAGCTTCTGATTTTTAGAAAACAGGTTACAGATTCTTTAGTAAGAGATGAAGAAATGCCAAATATTGAAATCCCCATTGTCACGGCAATTGAATCCCTCGTTCCTGCTGCACTTGGTTCACTGTGCAGCTATTGGCAAACTGCTCTGCCCTAGGTCCTGTGTCATTGTGTGAATTAACCATGTTCTGGACTGTGAATAATTACAGTAAGACACCTTGGGCGTGGCAGATGCACAGATGTGATGTGTTTCCAGCAGACAGAGGCATACCTTTGTGACACTGCCAGTGTGACACTGTCTCAGACCACCCCCTCCATGGTGAGCTGGGATTCCTGTGCCTTACAGAGCACATTCTCACTGAAGCCTACAAAGCAAACAAAACACTTGAGCATCTGGTAGCCTGATTTCTTCTCCCTCCTTTTCTTTAAAAAATGATGCATTTGGAGATAATTAAAACAAAGGTTGAGGGTTTTTTGTTTTAATATGCCATGACTATTAGCAGCTGGATTAGGAATAAGCCAGCACAAAAGCAGCATACTTCATATACCAGCTATAAATAAAACCAGGCTTCAAATTTGATAGCAGGATTTTTTTTTCCTTTTTTCCCCTCCACAAAAAATCTTTTCTTTTGCCAAGACTAAAATATTAGCGCTGCGTTCCCTCCTCTGTTTAAGCAGACCTCATTGCATCTAAGTGCCAAAAAAGTGGAATTCCTGAACAGCAGGTGAAAAGAAAACACAAGATCAAACACAGTTCTGGCTGCCAAGAGAACCTGCAGCAGGGCTTGGGAGTGCATGAAAAGTCATGCAGCTCCTGGTGCTGTCAAAGAATTCTGGAAGGTCATCAAGGAGTTTTTTTCAAGCATCCCACATCAAAAAGCTGCTCAGGGAGACAAACCTGCAATACATCATGAGGATGGTGCTAAAGATACCAATCACCCACTTTCAGGAGAATTTAACTTTTCCCCCCTCACATCTATAGAAGCAGCTCTAAGAAATCAGTTTTCTGTGTGGAGACCAGCAGTATGGAAATAAATGCAAGTGCTCACACTGGGTGAACATTAGGCAGTGGCTGGTTTGGGTCCATAACCCAGCAGGGAACTATGGAAGAAATGAGTCTTTCTGAGCTCATCCTTGCACTTAAGGCAAAGGACACAGATTTTGCTGCTCTTGCAACCAGCCAGCCCTTGCAAGAATTTGTATTTCTGCACCCAGCTGGACATCCATAAGCCCACAACAGAGTCCTTTCTCTTTGGCTGATGCCCTTTGGGGATGCAGGGAGGAACCTGCTCCAGCACTTCTCAGCTTAATGGCCTTCAGAAAACAGACTTAAGTTGAGCTCCTTGTTAATCCCTTCTGACCCTTTGCCTACCAGTCCTTGTCACCACTGGAAAAGGCAGGGAGGCTCTGGCCCAAAAGCAGACATCTGGGTTTGAAAACAAGAATTTGGAGGTGTCTCTGGGCTCCACTGTGCCAGCAGTGCTGGGAGCCCTGCTAAGCTCATCCTCCTCCCACCCCTGCAGTGGGGCAGCAGCCAGGTGAGGCTGCCTGTGAGTGAGCTCTGCCCAGTGACACTGATTCCCAAAAGGCACCCACGATGCTTCCCCACAACTGCTCTGGCTGAGAAATGACCGACCAGGCAGCAGCACTGGGGTCACAGGTTGGAAGTGGTCAAGCCCATTTTTCCTCCTAAAAATCACCAAGCAGCAAAGCTTTTTCAAATAAGACACACATTGGTGGGGTTGAAAATAACACAAGGTGCACATGTGCTCCTAAAGACAGCCTTTTTTTTTTTTTTATTTTAAAACTCTGCATCTGAAAACACCGTATGACAGAAAGCATTTATGTACACTGCAGTGTTTTTGGTATAATACAGTATTTCATACATCCATTTCTTTTTCTGCAAAAAAATTTGCTTTGTCGGACAAACAACCAAACTCCCATTGACAAAGAATACAGCTAAGGCACATTGTTTCTGCTAACTGAAAGACAAAAGGGTGCAAAAACGGGTAGTGCAATAATTGCTGAAAATCACATTCTACTACAAGGAAAGCATTCTGACTTTGAACTTTGATTACCGGTCAATTTAAGACATTTCAATATCTCATAAAATACTCCTTTAAATAAATAGCAAAATATCTACATCTTTCAGTGTGTTCCATTTGAATTTCCAATTTTTTTTAAACTTTCCTGTATATACACTGTTTTCTTTTTTCTTATTCAATAGATTACAAAATATTTCTGTACAATTTTATGCATATTATGATCTATAACAAAATAGTTATTTCTTAAAACTATATTACCACCAGTCTTTGAAAATGACAGAATAGGAATAACTTATTATGGACTATGTTAGGCAATAGAAAAATCCAATCAAACCAAAACAGAACCAAAAGGACAAAGTCAGAAGTATAATTTCATTGAATTCATTATTTTAGTTTGACAAATCTTGTTTTAAATGTAAACCCTTTTCAGTTGCCTTTGGGTTGTATCCACATCTGAATACCAACACAGGACAGGATCTGGGATTCCTAAAAGCACTGCAGCCTGCCGGGAATATTGGTGCTACTCACTGAACCACGACAGTTCTCATGGAGGAACGTGTTAAAGAAACCCAACAGATACAACTTAGCAGAACTCACTGGTTTCTGCTGACTTTGACAACTTTTGAATGAAGCTGCAAAAGCCAGATTTTTGGAAATGCATTTATGACTTAGACAAAACAACCAGACTCCACTATGTTCTTAAAGGTACTGTTAGATTCCCAACCAACACCCAAAATGTGGTGACGTTCTTCAGATTTTAAGACCATACCATAAGGAGGGTATTTCTCCTCCCAGCTACCAGTACAAATCTGAGAGGAATGCTACTGCTCCATGTTAAAATTAGTGAAATTACTCTACAATTTGTCTTGTGCATCTGAGAGCAGCCTGTCCTGTTGTAGTCTGAAGATAAATGAAAAGTTACTAAGTTTGTACTTTGTATGTAATTAAACCAACCTTCCTTATCTACAGTGAGTTGCAAAAGACAGAGCTCATAATTTCCTAAGGTTTATATGAATGTCTGAGACTTCCTTTTGCCCGAAGGGAAGGTCATTTTCTTTCCTTAAAGACTGCATTTGTAAGCAATTTCTATTGTATTTGTGAAGTGTAAGCTGACAGCAACACAACCGAGCTGTAATAGAAATCTCAAGGTGCCTTTTATTCATTCCACAACAAACAGAGAAAGTGAGCAAGACACAGACAACACCAAAGTTCCTAACACAGTTTAAGGCCACATTTAGAAAGGATGGAAGTAAGGCTTTCTTTAAGGGGCAACACACTGGATGCCACAATGGGAACAGACACCGAGCGATCCAAAGCTGATCGGATTCACCCACAAAAAAGCTGAAACAACACCCTAGTTTTGGCCAGCAGGTCTGTGCCTTCTTTTGGATCTAAGCAGGAAAATATAATGAAATGCCATAAGCATCCTCCTCTGGAATATTCCCAGCAAACTGAAGGTGCTCCCCTAGCAGGAGTGCCATTGTCTCAGCTGAGGGTGTTAATTACAACAGAACCAAAGACAAGCCGAGCCATTACAATATACAAATGCAGCGCCTGAACCGCGCCTAGAATCGTCACTCTGGTATCAGAGGCACCTGTACAGTATCTTGCTATTTATTTGGCAAGGTTACAAGTAATACTTCTAGGTTTTAACAAAGTAGAAAGAGAATTTGCATAGATTGTACATTCAGTTCAAGGAGATTTCTGGTACCTTTTTTTTGTTGTTCTCAGGTAAACGTGTTTGCAGACACAGTGAGGTAGCAGCTGTGGTAGCACCCATGAGCAAAAGAAGGTAACCAAGGCAGAAGCAAAGGGCAGAGTGATCCACACACTACTGTTAGTAAGAGGGAACAGAATCAACATGGTACCTGCAGTGCCACAGCACGAGGGGTAACTGCTCCCAACGCCACACGGAACTGAGACACCCTAATGCTGCCACAGTCCTGGGTCACACGGGCTCTAAGGCCTCAGAGCCTCAATTTTAACTGTTCTCAGCCTGATTATTCTTTCCCTTACTGTGATGATGGTGGTGAAGGTTTTGAAGGTCAATCTCTTCTACAATACACCTTTGAAGGGAATTACAAATCAGTGTTTGCCTGCCTTTGAAGATTCTGCAGGAAAATTTGCTGTCCTACAAATTCTTCCTTGCTTCCCTTAAGCCTAATTCACATTTCTTTGGCTCCTCTGTGCCTGGCTGCAGCAGCAGCTGCCCTCAGGGCTCAGCAGCAGGTATTCCTGCTCTCAGGAACTCCTCCTGGGCCTCTGGAAGGGCAGTGCTCTGTCCTCTCTAACACTGCATCGCTCCCTACCCTCTCTGTGGGCATCATCCCTGGAGCTGCCTTGGCAGAAGCCTGAGGGTTTGGTTTGGAAAGGCTTTTTTACATGATGTTTTCAATTGCCATTTAATATGGGCTTGAGTCCTACTAATCCTTAAGACTATACTGGAGGTCTAGAATGGTAGATATAAAGACACATAGGGATCATCACCTTTTCACAACTGCACTGAAGCAAAGGCCACTGAGAAAGGCCAGCCATGTCCCACCAGGGCTGTCTTACCCTGTTGCTGAAATACCAAATAACCAAGTTTCCTCTTACATGTATCAGCCTCCCATGCCTGAAAATCAGGACAAGGTAACTGCTGGCTTTCACCAGCTCCTTCCTGTGTGCAAGTACTGAACTCACTGAGGGCTGCTCTGAAAAGCAAACTTTCCTCATCGGCAGTGGGGTTTCTGAAGAAGCCTAGAGAATTTGGCCCACTCAAGTATAGAACTTCCTGCTCTATGGAAAGTGCTGGAGTTGGCCAAGGTTTCATGTAGCTTCAAGGTTGCAAGGTTTTGGGAGCTGGGAAGACAACAGGGAGGATGTGCTAGCCAGGGGCAAGCTGGCAATTCTCTCATGGCTGTGATGAAAGAGAACTAGAGAAATCAATATAAAGCTGGTCCTCATTGCTGGCCCACAAGAAACATCTGGATCTTGTTTATCTGGGAAATCAAAGCTGAGATCTCAGGGCATCAACGATTTTCAGCCTTGCTGTGCAGAAGGAGCCCAGTTTGTTCAAAGTTTGTTGCAGCACAATTGTGTCAAACTTTTGCAAAGTTTCAGCATCTTCTTTACCCTTTCTCTCTCCCTTTGGTCAGGTTTACACTCTGCCTGTTCTGATTCACTGACTTCACTATTCTGCTCACTATAACTGTGGCTAAGAGTGATGGAGGCTTCATTAGGATGGCAATTAGTGCTGCAGGAGATGAGGGAAAGTGAGTGCACATTAGTTGGTACTTTTGAAGGTGCTGCAGGATC
Source organism: Notiomystis cincta (assembly GCA_013398075.1). NCBI lineage: Eukaryota > Metazoa > Chordata > Aves > Passeriformes > Notiomystidae > Notiomystis > Notiomystis cincta. The sequence continues at coordinate 15,906 of VZRX01020657.1, forward strand.
ACTGTTAATACACCATTAAACAACTGTGCAGGCATTGTGCACTGAAGCCAGTACCCAGGAAAGTCAATTTGTAACACACCAATGCACATTCCTGTATCTCTAGGCTTAGCAATAATGAAGGCTGAACAACAGAGATACAGAGGGACTTTCTTGTATAACACTCACTATCATGAAGGAATTGTTAAAATTCTCTGCTTGCTGAGAGCACAAAAAATGAAGACATAATTTCAGTTCTGAAAAAAAACCCCTTGAATATCAGAAAATGAAAATGCAAATATTACTACTCAATGTCTAAATGCCATCAAAGAAAGAGTTGGACAAATCTGAAAATAAACTGTCATTTGAGCTATTTCGTTTAGCCTTGGGGTTTAACATTACCATATAAACAGGTTTGCATAATGCTGAGACTGACTTTGGACATAATTCATTAAATCACATATGTAGATGTTCTGCATTTTGCCACATTCCCTTTCTGTGTAATACAGATTGATCACAGGAGTGTTACATGGTTGTCGTGCAGAATGGGCAGGGAATTTAAACAAGCAAAGCATTACACACAGAGGACAAATGTGCACATATGGAAATATAAACCCCTCCCACTGAAAGGAATCTGGATCAAATCAGGCTTTCAGCAGGGATCCTGTTCAGCAAGGACTGGCCAGTGTGACTGGAAAAGAACACCTGCACATTCAGAAGAAGATGCATAACTCTTGTGTTTTGTACCAACTGTGGGGCCCTGCTCTTAATTCTCCTTTTCACCAAATGTAAGATCTGTGAAGTTATTCTCTTCTGACCATTGACAATGCTCATCACAGGCTCCCAGTGCTGCCATTTCAAACCAGAGAAGCCACTAAGCAGAACTAAGTTGGGCTTAACAGCATCACCTTGGAGCCAGCTCTGATCCCTGATACAGAGTCTGGCTTTACATGTTTTTTATTCACAACTACTGGACTTTGTAACTCAGACACAGAGTCTCATAAATACCTTTTGGATCCACGTGTGCATAAGAACACCTACAGCAGAGGTGGCTGTTTAGGTCCAAAACTTGACATTGGCCCCACAAGATGTTCCAAACACAGCAGCTTATGCTTTAATGGCTTCAAAGAGACAGCATTTACCCCTAGCATACTCTCAATACCTATTACTTTTGCTGGACGCTAAGGTCCTCATTTAGCACTAGCACTCTGGAAGTTTTGCCTAAGAGAGGACTGCAGGATCAACCCCTTCAGTTCTGCATCCCATATTTTAACAGCAGCACTGTGATTGCCAGCTTGCTACAAAACTTCACTGCTTAAATGCTTTTTGCCTTTCGGAAAATAATCTCACACAAATTTTCTTTGAGATATTTTAAACCTAGCATATAATGCAAATGGATATATCAGCAACCATCTGTTTTCTCTCCCTTTTTTGTACTAAAACAAAATAATTTGCACCTTATATTTTAAATGATAAAAGTGGCAGCTTTTTTTCCTAACTGCAGAAGACGTGATTGTTGTCACCTTCCGCTTGGTCTAGTTAATGAAAACCTACCAAAAAAGCACTTAAAAACATTCCTGCTCCAGAATAAAAACAAGTATCAAATTTAAAAACTAAGTTATCTGCATGCGTGTGCGTGGGTGCACCCCTACACATGTGCTTATGTGCAAGACAGGCTGGAGATTTTGTGACTACCTCAGGAGTCTTACTGAGAACAAGCACTGCCTGGGCTTGTCAATGTATTTTACTGTGTGCCCTAAATCTGACCTTCTTCATTTAACCTGCAGGGCTTGAACCGTGCAGTGTCCATTGCATCAGTGTGACTAAAGCCCTGGGTTTCACAGTGAGGAGTGGAGGTCCCCAGAAAATATGAACTTCACAAAGGAATGTTATATTAAAAACAAGCACTGTTAAAAAACCCTACTGAACAAGTAATAACACTGTGATTCTATTACACGAACCTGTTGGCAACCCTGGTTTCACACACGCTTGCCTCTAGAGCTGGTTGAAAAGCTGGAACCTTGTCTTGACTGGAATATTCCAATCAGCTCTTGTTGCTGCAAACTTTCCTAAAGCTACCTCGTGACTGACAAAATCAAGACAAAAAAAGAAAGGGAGGTGTGAGGGGAGGAAGGCCTTTTCTTAATAAAGGCAGCTTCAGTTAGTAAAATAACATAATCTTCAAGCTGCAAAAGCAGCACCTACTAATTAGTCATTGACTAAAACATAAATAATAAATACCTAAATTGTTCCTTCTATGCATCCACTTTTGTGCCAGATAAACATTTTGATGCTCTGCCTTAATGCCAGCACAGCTGACACCACAATTTCAAGTCCAAAGCAACGTGAAGTAGCTTTAAACCAAGACGACAGAGACTCTACAAGCCACGGGGATCTGTGTGTTACAGTCCTACTGCAAGTGTTGTTTAAAAGGGAATTCAACCTTCCTGTGAGACATGATTATGGAATGATCTAAGGGTCTGTTTCCCTCCTGATGTGGACACTTAACTCTCAGCAGAAAGTTATCCAAGCACACAGAAGGGTCAACAGATACCTTCCTTTATTACAGCAACAGGACTTCTTTCCTAATTACCCAATAGCTTTTAATGGTCTTTTTTTGTTTTGTTGCTAACTAGAGATTAACACAGCAACAACAACAAAGTGCATGTTTTTGCTAATGTAAAATGCATTAGTTGGAGATGAATTTGTATATAAAACCTGTATTTTAAAAAGTTATTGGAATGTAAATTAATTTTTCCCTACTGTAGAAAATGCAGGTTGAAATGATGCAAAACATGTCTATTTAAAACAGGATGCAGCCTGCCAGGAATTCTGAAGACAGGCAAGGGAAGATTGTTGACAGAATAAAGTAAAAGCACAGAGAAATGGCATTGTTCTCCTTCCCCTGGCTTTGGGCAGAGACCCACATCCTGCACAGCTTCCAGATGCCTTGGCAAAGCCTGGAAGGATCCTACTTCAGGAAGAGATGGAGATCTGAGACCAAGGGAGGGAGGGAATTAGTGTTAAGACTTACTAGCCACTACTCAAATTAGGGAAGAAACCTGTTGTTGCAGATTTAGGTCCCAATTTTACTATTTCACTGGTTTACAATTCCACTGCCTGAGAAGAAACTCAGCTCAGCTCATGAGCAAAAGGTGTGAGCAGACACATCACAACCCAACCCAGCCTACACATCCACACCTGCTCTCCTGGCAGTCTGTGAAAATACTCAGGTACTGGTGGCTTCCAAGAATACCTGCAGATTTGAAAGGGCTGGAATTCAAAATACTTCTTTGTTAATAAATACTCTCAGTACACTGACCCTGAACCCGACTGCATGTCACATAAAAGACTACTATAGCAAAACACTGGTTTCATTTAGAGTTCATCATGAAATTAGTTTGAAAAAACCTCTGAAATTAATCGGAAGGTTTCTGCTTTTGCTCGTTTTCTCTAACTAGGATAACAGACATCAGCTGTGTCCAGAATTACTCTGTGTTATTACAAACCCGAGTGAGGCTGTACCATAATTACTTCACATTCTCTGAGGTCATGTGGCCATACAGGCTCCAGCCTGCAGGAACCAAGATCCCCAGGAAGTGTAAGCAAAAGGGAATTTTGCTGTGATTTATTCATGGTAGCAAAATAACGAAAGCCTATGAAACAGCAGAGGTACAGACAAATTTATTTAAAAAAAAACCTCTTTAGCAGCTGCTCCTTCACTGCCTTCTCCATGGCCTGGTGCTACTGTTTCTGAGCCCACACGATGGTGGGTGCAGTGGCCGGGTCCCCCCGGGCCAGCACAGGCTGCTCCCACCACAGCTGATGGAGAGGGCAGTGCCAAAGGCCTTGTCAGAACTTCAGAAATTGTTTTTGTTTCGTTTTTGTTGTTTTTTTTTTTTTAAAAATGAATTCTATTGCAATAAGTAACAAAAAAAAAAATGCAACTTTCCCTTAGGTTTCTGAAACCTGGTGCGAGGTTCACAGAGAAGCAAGGTTCAATTCCCTTTTAAAGACCTATGCCGGGGCGGGGCCCAGCGGACGCTACCTCAGGCGGCCGTCGGGCTTGACGGGGCCCAGCTCGGACTTGGGGTCGGGGCTCAGGGAGCTCCAGGCGGTCTGGGCACAGCCCTGCAGGACGGGGCAGGCCGTGGCGCCCACGCTGCAGACGTCCACGGCCGACCAGACGCTGCTGACCAGAGAGTCCACCCAGGCCTCCAGGCGGGCGCCCACGAGCGCCGCGTTGCGCTTGGCCTGGTCCGCGCGGGCGGCGCTGACCGGGATGTTCAGGACGGGGTTCAGGCCCTGGAAGCTCTGCTCCATGTACGCGTTCTTCGGGGGCCCGCTGTGAAACTTGATGGCTTCCTCTGGAAAGGCAAAGCAAAGCACAAAGTCAGTGTGTTAGAAAAGCCGCCGCTGAGGGTCTAAGATCAATAAAAAGAGCGAGGTCTAGGGGTGAGCTGTGGCCCATTTCCCACACACTGCCTCCCAGGGGCTGTGCTTAGCTTTGGCACTGCTCGTGCTCAGCACTGTGGGCTCTGCTCATTGTGATTCTCACCCGGCAAGTGCAGCCTCAGCAGGCAAAGCTCAGACCCTGAAAGCAGCGTCACCCTTGTATCAACACGTACAGCCAGCATCCCCAGGGCTGCAGGACATCCACGCAGGCTGCACCTCGAAACGAGGCAATGGTTCAAGGACACCTGGCGTGAGAAGTCTGCCAACCCCTGTCAGACATCCAAGTGCTATCACTGATTTGTCTAGGAGAAAGAGCCAAGATCTCAGCCTATTTTGTGGTGGTTTTTTTTCCCTAAACAGATGAACCTTGCCCTGCTGTGGAAAAGCCACAACATCTGTTAGCTCCATCTGCCTACAAACCCCAGGTGGTGCCATTTGTGGCACTAAAAGGACAACACCATGGTCTTGGACAGACCAGACCCATAATGAAACATGTGTAGCCCCAACATGATTCCTGGAAGTGCTCCAGTCTCACTGGGAAAGTATTCTCTTGTGACAGTTATATTTCAAGCTCCTGTGCTGAACAGTAGATCACAACCATTCCCTAACAAGACTTTGCATTGTGGTTGCTTTCCTTATCTTTCTATCTCAGCAAAATACAGTACAATAGTCCAAATCTGCAATATAGCTGTAAAAATAAGTATCAGGCTGTGACAATCCCTGCAGAGACCTGAACTGGACACTGGGTCAGGCTGCCCCGTTCAAAGGTCAGCTGACTTCTGAGAGTCTGAGTGCACCAAGGTTCTGCTTATAAAATCAGGATGGGACCCTCCAAAAATATTCACCGAGTACTTGTTGGGAGCAAATTTCCAACCATTTCTTTCTGCTCCCAGCTGCCTTCCCCAGCATCCTCTCTCTGGCAGCACAGAGGATATGTTCAGCTCTGCCAACAGACACACTGTCTAGAACAGAAAATGGGCCCATTCAGGGTGCTCCAGGCGAGGAAAGCCACCATGCTCCGTGCACGTCAGAGGCCAGGAATTACACATTCACGGCTACAATTCCTTCCACATGTCCTCGCTGCTTGTGCTGCAGCCTGACACTGAGTCCTTTCTTCCATGCAGAGGACACTATCTCAGGTACTGGAAATAAATCCATGTATTTATTTAGAGGGGAAAAAGGGACATTTAATTGGAGCTTTGCTGTTACATTTGCAAAGTCTTTAATGCCAAATACTGTGCAAGTCCGTTACTTCAAATCCCTAATTAAAGTGGTTCAGCACATGCCCATCACCATTATACATCATTAACTGTTCCTGCATTTATCTAAACCACTTTTTAAATTTTAAATGGTAGATATCCACAATAACCTGTAGTCAAAATAAGTTCGATCTGTGCACATGTGTCAGGAATGTGCTCTGCCAGTGCACTGCAGTTTAAGAAACAGAACAAGTACACATGATTAAATTTCCTCCTTTGGAAGTAATTAAATATGGAAGATTGTTTGTCAACATATTAATTAAATAGGAACATTCTGAGTAAAAATCCCCAAATAAATAAGAGTTGGCATTACTAGCAGGATCATCTGATTGAAACAGGCAATTCAGCGAGCCTGTTGAATCAAAGCCTGTTGTGCATGTGTTCGGTGCATGGAACAAGAGAGATCTTTATTCAGACAAGAAACAGGATGAAATGGAACTTGCTGTTCTCCCTGGCTCAGCCCTGCACTTGTCCCAGGCCTCAGGACTTGGTGGATTATCAGGACTGGAAAGAATGAAACCTGCAGAAGCTGCTGCAAAGCAGCAGAGATTGTGTTAAGGGCACTGCTCACAGAGAGGGCTCCAGTAAAGCCACACGGAGAGCCCTGACCTGGTACTGGTGGGGACTGCCTGGCCCTCAGCACAGCAGCACCCCGAGTTAGGTGCCAGCACATGCTAGAAAGGAAAAGCTGGGTAACAGCAACCTGAGTGCAGACTCACATGTACTCATCAACAGGAAACTCCTCTTTGTATTAAAGGAAAACTAACAGAGAATCATGACTCCATAATTTACTGAGCTGGTACAGCAGAGGGGCAATGAGGCTCCCAAGACCTGATATGCTGTAGAAAAGGAGGCTGGAGCTACTGGGTGTACTCTTGAAGCACTGACACTTCAGTCAATTGTTACAAGGAAGAGTTCATGAAAAAATAATGAAGAATGTAAGGCTAGCCTCTAAATGTTTAGACATTTAAATCTGCATGGTTAGCACAAACAACTCAAAATTAGCTGAACTGCAGACATTAAACCAGACTTTTTTGCCAGCCCTTTGACTTAAGGAGGATGTATGTCACTAGAAAATATATTCCTCTGACTCAAAAATAAAACTTTAAAAAACTTGGTTATTTTCGACCTCTATTTTTATTTGCTCTTCACTCACATGTGAGGACACATTTCTCCATTGACTCTTCTTGGTCTAACTTCTATGGATTAAACATTCAGCCTATAGCCAGCCACACAGGCTGGGATTTCAGCATTTTTGTGTGGGTTTGTTAATCATTTTGCAGAAAAAGCAAATTAACTTAGACAGAGAGTGGGCTAAGGAATGAAAAATGTGGTTACCTTGGTACACATTAAGGCACTAGACCTGTGGGTTTTTTCAAGCAACACAGAACGTACAGCTTTATTTCTTTACTTGAACTGTGTTGAAACCCTCTGGCAAAGAGGTAATTTTTTATTGACATTTTGTTTGTTTTCTCTTGCAGCAAACAAGACAGTGCTGCATTTGCTCATTGTGGAGCTAATCGACTCCTTGTCAGCTGGATCTGAACTAAATTTCAAAGCAAATCCCTGTCTTCAGGGTTTTTCTCAGAATGATGATTCCAGGGCATGTCTGCTCTTCTGCAGTCATGTGCCTGCCTGCTGCTATTACTGCGTTTATCAAGAATATGTCATGTTACCTCTGGTTAATTTAAAGGAATCACAGCAGTTCTGACACAAGTTGCCACCCACTTTATAATCCGTATAGATGCAATTAGAATTGATTGAGCCACTGCAAACAACCAAGGGCAAAACAAAGGTTTCCCAGTATCTACTAATTGAGATGATCTATAAATATGGATTAGGTTAAAAGGCCTTTGAGGTGCCTGAGTGCATTGCCCATGTCTGCTAATGCTGTCAGCCCTTGAAAGGGGTGGCTGCAGTCTGGGGGCACAGGGACCTGGCACTGGTATTTCAGGCTCCATGGGAGCAGCAAAGATCAGCAGCCCCATGTCCAGAACATGCCATCAAGCTGGAAGCTGAGTGAGAAAGGTCTCTCTTAAGGCAGAAAACTTCTCACTTCTCTCCTTGCTTGAAGGAGGAAGGGCTTTTAATGTATTTGCTTATTTACAACCCAGGTTTACTATCATCTTGAGGTTTTGGGGCTTTTTCTGCCCCAGAAGTGATCCTGCTGCTGGTTCACAATAACCTATTTGGCTTTAATGGAACAGGTACTATCCATTAAATGGTTGACAACTCATTATCGGCACTCCAGCTGGGAGAGCGCTGGGGAAACTTTGCTGTGAATATAAACTCAAATTTAAAAATGAAATTGCTTTGGCTTTTCCTCTTCCCCTCACTGTGACCCTGGGAGTCGATCACACTTGGCCTTTAAAGAGCAGGGAAGGGGGGAAAGTGGGATGATGAGGATGCAGAGACAGCCTCTACTGAATTTGCTGTTTTCTTGGGACTTGAAGTCTGCTGGGTAGCTTGGATTAATCTGTGAGCTGCTGGCTAAGTGCTCTGAATGACACCTGTGGTTTGCTTCTGCCTCTGCATTCCCTTCACAGGGGTGCTGGACATCTGGCCTTGAGCCTCAAATTCTGGTTTCCTAAAGCTGCCAGCAAGAATCCCCCAGTCCTGTCACCGCTGCCAGTGATCTTACACGGATCTGCTCCCTGTTTTGTCTTCTCCACATCCCATTCCCTCTGTCTTGGCACAATTATTCCTAGAGCATCCTGCTGGTCCTTGGCAGCCCTCCTGTGTCCTTACAACAAGCATGGAGTACTTGGCTTTGACACACTCGACCTCAAATTTGAGGTAAGGACCTCAAAATTGTTGTTTAGAATAATAAATGGAATCTGTCTGTGCAGGAGGTAGAGGGAAGGAGACTCTGGTGGAGAAACTGAACCTGATTTCTCTAAATGATTTATCACCTAATTTCCTTTTCTTTTCTTTTTTACTTTCTCCAACCAGGCAAATACTTGGAGGCACCCCTGAGCCAGAGTATCTGATGAAGGCAGAGCTGATCACTGATACAACTCAAAGCAGAGAAAATAGACACAGATTTGGATGACTGTAGGGGGAAAAGGAGCAGGAAGGAATAAGTAACATTAGACTATAGGCTCTGCACTGAAATAGCTTAGGGAGCCACATTTACAGTGGAAATACTCCAAACAGTATCCTCAGTAATTCCATGTAAGATCTAATCTGTTACAGATTAAGGTTTTGAAAAGGTCAATGAATCTCTGTTTTTAAAACAATTTACACTCTATCAGTTACTCACATCTGGACACAGCATCAAATAAAACACTTTTGATTTCCCTTTATGGTTTTACTTGCATGCACAGAATTCAGGCCAAAATTAATAAATAAATGGAAATAGAAAAATGAATAAGCTAGTGGCATATGCTGTTTTTATAAACTGCTAAACAGAACATCTTTGCTGGCAGCTGTCCCATGATTATTTTTTTATTTTGAATGCAATTATGAATTCTGAGAGTCATGATACAGGAATCAACGTGTTTTACTTTGATTATTCAAAAGAAGAGCCAGTGGCTCCCTTCATGACTCTGGGAAACCAAAACAACTTTTCCTTGTTGTGCTCTGGGCTGAAGTGATGTGTAGATAAGCAATGGTTTAGGAAATACAGGGATTGTTGTCATGCCCATGTTCTCAGGATACAAGATGTTAGTGGCTGCTGCCAGTTTTGTGCAAATGCTGTTTAGAATGGCAAAAGCAAATTGTACACAAGATCATGGAGAGATTTTGATGTCTGTAACTTTGTGGACTCCCCTTTCTACATCTGGAGTGGATGAGACAGAGGGGGCTGAGGAAATGACATGTGAAGTGCTATGAAATGTATCAGTCCAGGGCAATCTTTATGACAAGAGTTGTTTTTTTTATCAGGGCAGGGGAGGGCAGGGTGGGGGTTGGGATGAGAAAGGATGGTTGGAAAAAGGAAAATTTTAAACAAATCCATAATAAACCACTGCCCTCTTCTACTGACAGCTCCTGGTTAAGTCTGATGTATGTTTTATTTTCAATGTTAAGACAAGAAAATAATACTATTCCTTCATTTTAGAAGATTTTTGGCAGTTTTTGCATTGTTTACAGTAACAGAAATCATTCTTTTAGAAGTTCTAATCCTTCTGTCATTCTCTCAAAATGCCTTTATTTGGCAGAGAAAAATGTATTTAAAGAATAAAGTGGTGACAAAATGACAAAAGCTGGAAATCAAAGCTAAATGAGGATTGCCTGCACAGAGCAAAATAGTGTCACTGAGACAGAAAGCCTTAAAAAAACAAACAACAGGAATTTGCATTGTAAATACAATTCTAACTACGGTGCAGTGTCACTACCTGCCCCTGTAATTAACTTTCTTCTCTACCTCCATGTCTCAGTCATCTAGAGATTACACATCACATCATCAGTAGCAAATCACTCCTGAGACTCTTTCCTTGACAATATTGTACCCAAGCTTTATGTTTCATTCCTGTAGTAGATTCTAGTTACCATATGAATGAAGAGGCTTTTTAGCAAAAAATATGAGCCCAGTGTGGCAATGGGCAATACAGGGCAACTACACAATTTCAGTGGAATTACTGCACATTCAGAGTTTGGACCAAAGGGAGTCTGGCCTTTACAACACAAATTATGGGCTTATTTTTGAAGTCTGAGACATGTTTACCTGTCCATGGGGCCCTCACATTGTAGGGAAAAGTAGCAAAGTTGCTGGCTGCATGCCACGTTTTCCATCCAATTTATGCCTTAAATGTTAAATTACCAAAGAACATGGAATTCATTAATTTCCAGCAGACGAGCTGGTAGCAGCTGCATTCAGAAGCAGGCTGCCTCAAACTTTGGAAATGTATCCCTTCCACACATGGTGTCTGCTCACCATTTATCACTGCCTATTAGCTACTACCAGCAGTGGGGTGGAGGTGGTTTCGTTTCTGCTTAAGAAACGATGCCACCAAACGTTAGCAGCAGAAATCAGTGAGTTCACTCTTCTGCTGGGAACGTGTGGAATCAAACTCCTGTTGAGAGAGATAAGGGCTGCATTAGCTCTCAGCAGTTGGCTGCTGGTGTTTGCATTACAGAAGCAGCATGTTATGCTGGAAGGTAAATGCCTGACTCAGTTTATTTGCTGCCTTGTCAGGAAGAAGAACTTCTGAAAACTTAATAGGATCATTCATGTATCTAGCAAATTTAAGATGTCTAAAGTTATGAATATTAATACTGGGCAGATGGAAGCACTTGAGCACTTTAAGAAGAATGGTAAAGATATTCAGAGCAACAAGCTTGTTTTGATCTTTCTGAATAAAAAACCAGGTGTGGCTGTAAAATGTTCCCTCTTCTCCCAGCACAGTGTCCTGGGCACTGGCTGCAGACCCAAGCATTTGGATGATGCCTGTGCCATGCAAACATGGGAGCCTGCAGAGCCTGGCAGCCCCACAATGGCCTCTGTATCTGGATGGCTCAGGGCTGCTGTGGCAAGGAAGAAAATGGTCTCTTTCTAAAAACTGCCAGTGTGGGTCTGGTCCCAGGACTGAATTTGTAGATATTTCTGTAACACAGCTGCTTGGCAAGTACTGAGCAGGTTTTGGCAGGTATCAGGCAGGAGTGAATGCCTGGACCTGACAATATGTCAGGTGAGCTCTGGCCTAGGGTAATTTTGTCTAATCCAGCATTTTGTACATTCATGCTTTTATCATTAAACACACAGGCTTTGTCAAGAAAACAGTTTAAACACATGTAAGTCTCTAAGAGGAAACATGAATGAAAAGCAGCACAGAAAGGTCAATTTTTCTTTCCATTTCTAAATGATGGCTTTTACGATGGCTGTTAGATTATTGAGAGTCTGAAGTTCTCTGGATTCTGAACTGTGCATAATTTAAAGATACAAACAGTCTTTTGTTCAAAGTGGCTGTGTTTTACTGGTTGGATACAGACACTTCCACTTGTCTTAGTGCAGAAGTTTCTTCTGACTTAGTATCTATAAAATCCCTTTCTTTAATCCTTTTCCAATACAGTCCTACTTCATTTTTAATAGCAGCATTTACAGTGAATACAGACAAAATAACAGTATCATTCCTGTAGCAAATAATAAAACTTACCTTGCTTGATAGGCTGCTGATTTGAGAAGGTGAGAGGAGTAACAAGGAATTTGGTTTCAGCTACCTGTACCCAGTGGTGCAGAATTTTTATTGTCCAGACACCAGGTCGCAGGGGCAAGTTGAGAGGTGGTTTGTAGTGAGTAAACTCGGCACTGGATTCAATCAGAATATCGTATGTTGCTGCAATCACATTGATGGGATCCACCCAAATGACAGTCACGGTGACATTGGGGCCTTTCCCCCATTTCTGCATCCCAACTGGCTCATCTGTTGGCCCAAGGAGTCCCCCAAAATTCCGGAAAAGCCTTTCCTTGGCGTCCCACTCGGTGCCAATCTGAAATTAAAGAACACAGATGCTCTGTAAGCATCTGAGACCCTTATGGCAAAAAAAGGCTTTCAAGAGACACAAACATATTTCTCTGATCACATGAGTTATACATACATATAAAAGCTATTGTTCCAGCAACATGACCTAAGATCATAATGTGTACACAAATTATGAGGCAACCTAGAATGAAAGGCTTGCTTTTCTGCTCCCCTTTTGATTGATAAAAAGGCTTTCTTTATCTTAAGAGTGACACAACAGGTGATAGCAACTCTCTCTTCCCTCCACAGAAGCAGTCAACAAGGGACCAAACCTAGTGGCTGGACACAGCCTATGCATAGGAAAAAAAAGGGACCCATCATCTCCTGGGTCAGGAAAATGTATTACACACTTGAGAGATGGAGCCTGCAGTAGAGATCTGCCCAGCTGCTGGTACAAGCAGGGAAGACACTTTGGCTGCTGACTTCAGGACAAATCACATCAGGTACTTTACTACAACCCACCCATGAGATGCTGTCTCCTTGTACTCCCCTCCTGCCTCATGTGGGAATTTATTTCTTGTAAACTCTTTTCTAATTGTCATAACAGTGACATTGTTTTTTATTTATTCACTAACAGTAAACCAGCTGATTCACAATCTACTGTAAATGTTTAATGGACCTTTCTTTTTCCTAGCAGCTTTCATGTTCCAGTGCTCTTTATATGAATTTCGATGGTTCCCCCATAACCTGGGGGATGACACAACTTCCAAGCTGTTGCCACTAACACTTGTGCACTACTGCAAACAGTATCTCTGACCAGACAGCATGGAAATGGAAAAACTGGCTTTCTTAGGCCAACAGGAAGACTTCAGTATCCCAGCACTAAAGCCAGCATGTCTTTATGATGCTGAGCACTACTGAACCTTTCCATCAATTCTCCTGTGACCACAGGACTGAGGGCTGCACTTCTGCTTTTTGCCCTCAGCTCCAAACAGTGCAGATGACCAAAAAGTTTATTTGTTTCCTGCATAGAAAGCCTCTGTGAGTGACCTTTGGAGACTCATGCACACACAGGCAGAATCCTCACTTTCAAAATATATGTGGATATTGCAGATTTTCCCCACACAGAGCTGTCCTTGTCCCTAAGCATCACCTCACAAGGGCATGGTCAGAACCTGCTTTCCTGAAAACCTAAGAAATAATTGTAGCTCATTTGCTTCAGAGATTTTTCTTCTAGATTTCATTTCACTTCATGAGAGTAAGTGATTGCAATATAATGCCTAAATCCCCCAAATCCCCAAAACATAACGATTACCTGACACCTATTACCTGTACTGGAAACTGTCCAGTCCCCAGTCCCTTCTAAATAAATCCCTGTACTTGGCAGACAAACTACAAGAGGACTGCCAGCAAAAAGCTACGAGGTCAGTAAAATAAAACCCTTCCATCCTAAATCCACCTGTCATCACACGAATTCCTCCTACTGGACTATGAAACTGCGGAACATGAGACAAAATGAGCTTTCCACTACTCTGCAATCAACACAGCATTTCTGGTATTTCAGAGGTGTTTCACCCAGCACACCAGCTAATCAAACCAGACAGCACAGCCCAGATATCAGACCCAAGCATCGACTGCCTCGAGGAGCTGTCAGTGCGTGCTCTCCTCACAGACTGACTGAATATGTATGGAAATAAGCTGAGAAAGAAAATTTCCTGGCCAGACCTTATTATCTACTCTGCCAACCTTCACTGAGGTGCAGCCATATCACACCTACCGGTGCTCAAGGGACCTGAAAATAATAAAGTCACAACATGTGAAACAAACCTACCCCCTCCTGGGCAAAGAAAAGTCTGTAAGGAAGCTCTTTCAACCACATTCAACATTTCTTACTGAAGAACTCTTTGCAGAAAACTTACTTCATCCTCAAAACTTCATCATTCACTCCTGACATCCAACTATTTCCCCTCTCTTTAGTTTCTCATCCCTGAGAAAGAAAATCAGAAAGTTACAGCCCCCCTGCTCCAACCTCCAGGTGACACTGCTCCACATCAGGCTGCACAAAAGATGCTGAGACACATTCACATGCACAAAGGTTTCTCAGAGTGCTCTGTGGAGGAGCTAAGGCTGCTTTAGGGGGAAAATGGTAACAATTGTCTGGTTGTTAAGCTTTGTGCAGGCATGGCATTGGGTAAGCAAACCAAAAGTTACAGCCAAAGGGCAGGGGAAGAGGGGAGGGAAGGACAGGTCTGGTGCTGGTGGCAGTGGCCTCCAGGAGAGCCTGTCCCCCCAGGGTCAGGGTGTGCAGGTCCATGGAACAGCAGCACAAAGAGTGCTGCAGAGCCAACCCTCAGCAGCACAAAGGTACCCCCAGACCCCTGTGAGCCCCAGGGCCAGGGCTCACACCACAGCTCCACAGGCACCTCAGGGAGGGGAAGGCAGGGAGCTGTGCACTCTGCTCATGGCAGCTGCCCTTTATGTCTGGTTTCCAGCTGAGGACATACTTTCCCATGCTGCACAGCTTGCAGTGCCAGCTGCTTTTAGAAGCACAGTATTTCACAGGGAATTTTACTTAAAGCACTGGTTAGAGGTTTATAACCCTTGAACTTTACACAGCTGAGTTCCCAGTACTGAGATGTCCGATTTTACAGGGCAAGAGATACTACAGACCTATAATAAGTTTCACAGCTCTTTAAAACATTGTGAGTAGGCTTTCACTTTCAAATAGAATACACCAAGTATGGGATGGAATCAAGCAGTAATGAGTATCTGATAAATTATGAAGAGATGTGGCACAGAAATTGACATTTTCCACATCATTATTTTAATCTTTATTTTGGGCTTGAAGAGCGAGCACTGTGCACAAGGTATGTTTGGAAAGCTGGAAATCTCTCATTGGCTCAAATCTTCTGTTTCTATCGCTGTTTGAACCCAAGATAAAATTTTCCCAAGATAAATTACACCCTGATTATGGTTCGTGTCTCATTGCTCACCACAAACAGGACCATTAGGTTCACACAATGCACACTAATTGCCTGCCACCTAGTTTATTTTATTCTCTGTGATGAATCACGAGTCTTAACAAGACCAGAAACTTAGTGTTCAGCTGATAGACAGTGAGCTGAGTCTTTTAGCTCTGTGCAGCAAATCAATCCCCTGCCCACCACAGAGAGGTTGCCTGAACCCAGGCTGGCAGGACACACAGTGTGTGCATTGTGCACGAGCCAGTTTTAGGAGGTGTGGGAGTTCCACGCTTGGAAACCATCTCTCTTGGATTTCCTGGAAGTTTATTTTATTTGACTCAGCCTGCAGGAGCCCTGTGCCATAGAAATGCCATCATTAACTCCTCCTGGCTGTGGGACAGCCCAGCTGGCTGTTGGCTTCCCACTTGTCCTTCCATGGTGTGGGGTGAAATCTGCTCCTGGGGAAGTGAAGCCTGGGAGGAGCAGGGGGCAGGGACTGGAGAGAGCCCATCATCTCTGCTGCAATCTCAGCAGTGCATCAGGGTCACAAATACACTTGGGAACACATTCAATGCAGCATATTTGTGTGCTCTTCCTGCTGGCCCCAGCCCTGTGAGCTGGGAAAGAGGAGAAAGTTCCCAGCTAAAAGAGCCCCATTCAGTTTTACATTCCTGCCAGATCATGGGGTGAAAGTTGTTGAAGAACGAGCAGCTCTATGTCCCAATAAGCACAAATCCTAATTCTATTTTCTGAGAACACTGATACTTCCATCTTAGCTAAACTGCTAAGTTTGTTTTCCACTTGCTGGACCTTGACAAAGCAGTGGCATTTTAATAAGCAGTAGCAGATCAGAGCTTTCCAGTCACATTGAAGCTGAAGAAGTTAATGCTAGATTTACAGTAGGGTAACTGAGAGAATTATTTGCTTCAGAGGCAGAGATCTCTGCAGGCCAAGGGAAGGCAGAAAGTGAAAAAAAATTAAAATAATCAAATTATTTACTTTGTACCTCCTGATCTTTTAAAATATGAATAATCTATGAAAGGAGACGACAATTAAAGAGGGTAGGTGAGGAAAATACAAGGAAAACAAGTAAGCAGCCACCAAAACTCTTTTTGTTGAATTTCAAATAGAAGAAAACATTTCCTTATGCTCAAAAAAGCTCACCAGTGATTAAATTCTTAAAAGTCCTAAATAAGCAGCAGAAATACTCCTACAAATCACAAGAACTGGAGCTTGTATGAACATTTATCACTGCATGAAATGGCAGACCTACCATCCGACACATTGATAAATGAAACACACTTTCCATCCATCTCTTTAATGGCACATTAGTGTCATGGATTTGCCATGCACACCAAAACACTGAATCCCACCTAGGCATTTCTTAATTGCCCAAGAAGATGGTAATTTATGGACTTAGCCATAATGAGTGGAACACATTTCTTCAATCAGTTTTATACCTTAATTGAAATTTGCGGCTTAACAAGAAAAATCATGAAATTAACTGCTCAGACAGTTGTATCTTTAAAACAGAACACAAGTGTCAGGTCCTATTAGTGGTCAACTTTCCTGATATATTTTAAGTAGATTTTTTATACTCTATGACAGACACTGGGTTGAATTTCTAGAAAAATTACAGGATTTGTGGGAAACCTCAGCCACTGCTGTGATAATTTTTTCTTTTGTGTTACAACATCAATATTCTGCTCACATGTGGTATCAGCACCTGACTACCACTAATTTTACGAGGTTTTTTTTCAGTGTATTCTTGAGAGAAACATTTAAACATGTCACCACTTACATCTGGAATTGCAGAAAAATGGCATTTTCCCCAGGAGCATTTCACAGCACTCACAACAATCACGGTCACAAAACTTTTAAGTTACTTTTAAATTACCGAGCCCCTTTGACAACAACAAAAGCCTTCTATTTGTTTTTAAACAGAAGGGAGTGAGGACACTCAGGTTAATGTAAGAAATGAGGATGGACCAAAGATTTGAACCGCCAATGGTATCTCCTTCTATGATGAGGATGTGCACTATGCCAGAGAGCCACTCTCACCTCAGATTTACATGGAAATACAGTTTCCAAAGGCTGCTGATTTAGTGTTCACTCTTGTGATGCCAGAGGCTCATGCCACTGTGCATGGGTGACTATAAACACTCACCTCTGAGAACTGCAACCTCCCAAAATCGCTCGGTGGACTCGCGATCTTGAAGACTTTCTTAGGCATCACCCAGGTTTCCAAAGTTTCCAGTTTACTGACAGCCAGATTGGTTGCATGGTGCCTGATCAGGAAGCCTTGGAAACGGTCAGCGAGGAAGTAAAGGTGGATGGAAACTGGGTGGCCCATGGGGTAGTATCTGTAAAACAGCACACGCTCATCAGTTACACATGAAATCTCCATTTCCTGGGAGCTAATGGCTTAAGAAGCATTCATCTCAGCTAGAAAATCCACCTCTGTACATTAAGAGATTTCAAACGTGTTCCTGACTCATTATCAAATATTCTTAGGCTGTTTGATTACCCCAAAAGGTAAAAGTGTGTTACTGAGAATACAGACGCATTAATTCCATATCCACAGCTCGAGGCTCTTTAGGAGGTCCCTCTGTGTGCCAGAGAGCTCCTCTCCCTCACCACCTCTCCTGGCAGAAAGTGCCACCCAGAGACACACAGATTGTTAGGGTGCAGCGCTGTCTGCTTGGAGAAGCTGTAGGATAAAGGATGCTCCAGGACCGTGCCTGTGCTCCAGAGCAGGTGCTGCCTTTCCTGCCCCAGCAGGGTCAGTGCCTGCCTGCACAGGACAGCAGGGAGTGCTGTGGGACCAGGCACTGACCCCTGGGCCCCTTCCATTCCCAAACCCATTTGCCAAGGGCGGGGCTCTGCAGGGTGGCACTGCAGCAAAGGACACCAGGATCTGCCCCAATTTTAGGTCGTCTTTTAGGAAAAAAACTTCACATTCTTTAAAGACTTGAGACTGCTTTTGCTGTGATTTTTTTACTCATAATAAAAAAAAAACACCTTGAAAAAGGTCAAACAACTGGGCAAAAACAGTAATTGAGAGATCTGGAAGCCTTCAGTCGCAGTTCAGATTTAAAGACATTGTAGTCACAGCTTCAAATAATTAAAATGTATGATTGATTGTCTGCTATAGTCTCAGAAACATCTGTAACGATGTTTGGGTACATATGGATGCATAAATAATTAAAACCATGTTATTCATAGCTCAGAAATAAAATATTTTGCTACTTTTCAGCACTGACATTAACTGCAGAACAAATTAAACCAACCAGCACCACACCTTCCCAGTAAGTCAGCTAAGTTCTGACTCCTCAGGCTTGTTACCACAATTAAAGGATGAGCACCAAGGAGGACTTTCCATTGCCCAAGGTCAGCAACATCCAGAAGGAAGTCTCTAGAGCTGGAGAAAGCAGCATAAGACAGGGCACCAACAGGGCCAGCACTGATGGACCGAGCAAAACCACTGCAAAGCTACGCAGCCAACGCCAGCAACAATTTGACTTCTGTTCTGAGTACTAAGACCTCCTGTTTTATATGTGTGCAGCAGCAAATATTTACAATATCCTTGAAATAGTCTGAGTAAATTGCCTCTTGGCAGCAGAGAGTAAAAATGCCTAGAGAAGGAAGAAATGAATTAAATCTCAATCACACATTAACGCTGCTCCCACGGAAGGTGCTGATACTCAGACTCCTTTGGTACCCGAGCAGTCAGCGGGAGCAGAGCTTCCTGAGGCTGTGAGCTGGCCCTCCTTAGGGAAGTGTGGAAGGCAGCTGCCCCTATAATGGTGCCCTGGGCTGCTGTGGGTGCCAGCACAGGGCTGACTCCAAGCCTGATCCAAGGGGAGCAGCTTTCCTCCTCACTGCAGGGTCAGCCAGCTCGGTGCTGCTCTCAGCCCCACAGCAGAGGGAACACCATCGAGCTGCTCAGCCCAAATCCACCCTTCCATTACTGCACTAGAGACATGCAAAATCACCACAGGGAAAGAGGAAAGGTAGGGATGCAAACACCCAGAAGGACAGCACAGTATCAAAAGAGAAGAGATGTGAATCATAAACATGAAGATTATCCATCTTTCTCTCATCTGAGCTGGGTGCTGACTCAGAGTGTCTTGAGGGGGCTCAGGTAGTTATGAAAACGAAGCCTCTGCTCCATACCACTGTTAGCAATTCCTCCCTGCACTGTTTCATGAGGCTCCAGCCTGCTGTAAAGGAGCTGCGCTTTATCCTGGAGACAGCTGCACTCATGGTGTCCCTATCTATAATCTGAGCAAGCTTGAAAAGCACCTTGAGTTCCTATGCAATGGAAAGTTCCTCAGAAATGAAAGCAATAATTGATATAAATCAGCATCAGAACACTGGCAAAAGGAGTGAGAACAAAAGTAATTGTCAAATTATTTCAGTACTGGTTATACATAGTCCCCATCCTCTTTGCTGGCTTCACTCTCCAGGACAAATGACCCAGGACTTCCTTAGGTCTGCCTTTATTTCATAAAAGGAAGGCATGCTACTAGTGACTATTTCTATCTAATTGTTATTGATCTTTTATTGCTTTGCACTGGTAACCTTCGCTGACAAAACTCTAATAGGAATCCTGAGCACTTATTGCCACATCTTTCTAAATGGGACACTGCTCAGCACTTCCATGACCAATTTAGGAAGGTCAAGGCACATTTGGTTCCCTCTCAAGAACACAAGAGGGGCAACGTCCATCCATCAAAGCACATGGAGCATCTTCACTGTTTGCTGACTTAGGCTCTGTGTGTTTTCCATCAGGATAAAAAAGGGCAGGCTCCAGAAATACATTCTGAAAGAATGAACTAAGAGATGGTAAAGTAACACTTTAAAAGATGAACCCTCTCTGCTTTGAATCTAAACAGCTTCAGATGTGTTTGCAGGCAGCAAACATCTACCATGAAGAAAGCCTTTTCTGTGCAAGTCTAACTTCAGGAATTCTTCCTTCAAATCCCTTTTAGACTGAATTCTTCCCAGTCAGGCTTACAGGTAAAAAAGGAATATAGAATATATGGGGAATTTCCCTTTAAAGAATATTTGGGATAAATGTATCTCTCTCTATAAACACCTACATATATTTTATATATTTGATGCTAATAGATCTTACCAGTTGCAGCACTTTTGGCACAGAGAGCTGCAGCGAGCAAGGCAAACTGAGCCAAGCAAGCTCTCTGTAGTCCATGTGTACTCCCAGGGGAACAAACAAGCAAGGACCATTAACCTGCCTGTGTTCAGATTTGTTCTGAAATCCTGTCCTCTGCTTTTGGTAAGCATAATAGAGGTGAACACGACCTCTGCTGCAATCCCACGGAGGGTTTAGGAGCTGAGGCTATAATACACTTGCTGAAATTAATCAAGGGAAACGCAGCAGTGGGGGTAGCACTGCCCAACTGGATCCTGTCAGTCTTCATCAGGCTGGAGAGGAGCTCCTTAAAAGTGCAGCAAACAGGTCACATAATGTCAACCCGGAATAACCAACACTTTATTACGGACATAAATACCGCTGGAAAGAAGCGCGGCGCTCTCGCGGCTGCCCGGCCACGCTGGTGGCCGCGGGCTCCAGCCGGCACAGCCAGGAGAGCGGGCAGAGCCGGCACAGCCAAGCAGAGCGGGCACAGCTGAGCAGAGCTGGCACAGCCGGCACAGCCAAGAGAGTGGGCACAGCCGAGCAGAGTGGGCACAGCTGGCAGAGCTGGCACAGCCGAGCAGAGCGGGCGCAGCCGAGCAGAGCCGGCACAGCCAAACAGACCTGGCACAGCTGGCACAGCCAAGCAGAGCGGGCCCAGCTGAGCAGAGCAGGCCCAGCCGAGCAGAGTGGGCTGTGCCAGCACAGCCGAGCAGAGCAGGCCCAGCCGAGCAGAGCGGGCACAGCTGGCACAGCCAAGCAGAGTGGGCACAGCTGGCACAGCTGGCACAGCCGGCACAGCCGAGCAGAGCAGACCCAGCCGAGCAGAGCGGGCCCCCGCAGCCCGTGAGCCCCGCGGAGCGAGGGCAGGCGGCACTGACCGGCAGCTGCTGTCCCCCGCCGCGTGCAGCGAGGTCTCGGCGCGGCGCAGGCCCAGGCGGGAGAAGGAGTGGAACATGGTGAGGGCCACGTCGCTGAGGCTGCCCAGGCCGTCGGGCTCCTCGAAGACGTTCTCCCAGTAGGAGCGCAGGCCCGGCGTGCCCGACGGGTAATTCCCGTACAGGTAATAGTCCAGCTGCCCGATGATCTCCTGGTTCACCACCGCTTCGAACTTGCGGGCGAAGAACGTTGGCCTGGCAGTCTGCTGTTGGGATAGGACAGGAAAAGACACTGAGTTCCCGTTTTCAGGCACGACACTTTGTCTTAAGCCATGGGTTGGAGTTGAGGAACTGTTTCTCTCCATGGGCAAAGACGACTTGAAAGGTCACCCTTGAGGCCATTCACCCTTAGGACTGATGTTAAGATTCAGCTAAAAACTACATAATTACTCAATGAAAATGGAACTGTGTCAGTCCCTTCAGACCAACAGCCACCCCTCGCTGCCTTGCTCAGGAAGGCTCTCCAAGGGCAGGAGGGGTGGGCAATGCTCTCCAAACCCCCACGCTAGCCTGGAGGCACATGTTAGGCTGGCAGCAAAGTGTGCTGTGGCACAGGGGCTCAGAGAAGGCAGAGCAGCATTTTCTGTGAATGGATTTGCTGCTGGGAGGTGCTAAGAGGCCTCTGGGAGAGGTGCCATTTGTGGCTGAAGTTTCTCCACTTCTGAGTCGTCCTGCCCAGATTTTTTCTCTGCGCTTGACACCATCTTGGGCATATTTCTGCTTTATATGCTACTCTACTACCATTAGCTTTCAAAAAGTCTTTCAAAAAGTCTTTGTTTTGCCTTGCTCATATTTGAGCATGGGTTCTGAGGTGCCAAGGAGTTCAAGAGTGCCCCAGATGGTTGGAAAATTCTTTTGAGGATGCTCAGTTTTGCTCTGAGACGGAGCATGCTGTGGGCTTTGTGATCTCAGCTCGCTTTGTGCCTCCGTGGGAACAGCAAGCCCCAGCCATGTACTTGTGTGAGGGGCTCTCTCACCAGAAAGTGTCAGAAGCTGCCTTTACATCTATTCTAATTTTGAACTTTGCTTTCCAGCTCAGTTTACCTGATTGTTTTCTGAAATATTGTTGTGGGTTCGCAGCCTGGAGCAGGTCAGGCCCTGCATTCTGGCAGGAGTTTTTAAGACTTGCCATTTATTCTGTGCTGGAGACTTCCCTGGGATTGGTGTTTGGGGCAGCAGAGTCTCTCTTAGATAACGTCTCATTTGCTCTTTTTGTGAGTGCCTGTGTCACCGACTCCAAGCGTGCCTGGTAGGCAGCACATTACAGTAAAGAAAAGATCTCTGTTTCAGAGCAGTCACCATTTCTGTGCTGTAGGGTAACACATTCCCCATCCCACACAAAGCCTGAACAAACATGCTTTATGCAGGGAACCCTGAGGAGCTGGAGGGATGGAAGTGCAAATCTGGTGACCTTGAAACAAGCGGCTGTTCATCCTCAATGGAAGATGCACAGGCCGGATACAGCCTCGAGACTGAGCACACCCTGGAGCACAGGACTCACCCTCATGTCTGCCTTGAGGAAACTATCACAAAGGAACTCATTAAACCTTTTCAGACAGGCCTGCCAAACCTGGGTGATCAAAACCTCATGACTAAGGCTCCCAAAACCACGAGATAAACTTTAATATGATCATGCTGATGAATATAATAATGAAAATGGATTTGCCTTGTGCTATGTAAGTCTCTAGCAGGCACGCTAGTCAATTTCTAGGCTTTTTAAAAAGATGATAAATATTGCTTAACACTGAAAGCCAGGAGCTTTGTGAAATGATGAAAGCACCTGAGCTGGAACATTGGAAAAACCTTTTTCAATAAACTCACAAGAGTTACCAAGTAACAGTGGTACAGTCAGAGATGTGTCAAGCTTCCCTCCTTTCTAGCACAGCAGGTTACCAATGCCAAGGAGTCCAAAGAGTTGCTTTGTGACCTTACCGTGCAGTGGTATATATCCAAGGCCAAAACATAGGAGAACTTATCTTTCATTCTCCTGAAATTAATATCAGAGCTTCCTCACATCTCTCTCTCCACTCTAATGTTGTGAAAGCTTCCCTTCCCTGTCCCTGCTGCAGCCATGCATTCAGCCAGCCCTCCACACCCAGCCCAGGGGCAGAGCCTCAGGGTGTGTTCAGTTACCTGGAATCGGTGGAAGTCTGCTGGTTTGAAGTCATTGGGTGAGCAGCCACACCAGTCAACAATGTGCTTGTACTGACACTTGCAGCCCAGCTTCCTGTTCCAGTTGGTGATGCGCAGGTTGTTGTCCACCATGGAGTCACAGAACGGGCTGTTCTCCAGAACCGTGTGGAAGAAGGACTGCAACACACACAGACACCCCATCATATTTAGCTCTCCAACTCCCACTTGCCCCTTCACTTCAGCCCACGGGCCCAAACCTAATGCAGGTGACCTATTTTTGTTCGAAATGACAGAATTAATGAGCTCTATTGTTCTGCCACATATGAAACACACTCTGTGTGCCTGTATTCCATAGGAGCATGGAAAAATCACACCACTCTACAGAGCCAACCAAACCATAAGAACACACAGCAGAGGTCCTGCTCCAATAACCCAGCACAGAATAATTGCACTTCTCCAATGATCAGCTTTGGGCACTGGGAGTCGAAAGGATTCCAGGAAAAGCACCAGTGCCAGCAGTAATTTTATTTTTATTTCAGCTGTATGAGCAATTCTAAGAAATTCCCATTATTTCCATTCTCTAAGTTACTCCCTGGTCTAACAGATTTAGGACTATTTTTCTGAGCAACATGCTAATGGCCCATTTTGAGTTGTTTCCCAAAACAATTCTGAAAACTACACCATCACCCTGGTTACTCTGATAAAAATACAGTCCCAGACAGCTCTTCTGTGGGTGTCTATCTCCAGCACTCTGAAAGGCAGTGCTAGTTGAGTGGCTTTGTTTTGAAATGTGCAGTTCACCCTAGGCACCAAAAGGACATTGTGCCTCCTGCATTTACATCTGAAATCATAAGTCTTTCTTTGCTGACTCATGGCAGCATGGAATTCCTATTGGGCAATCCTAATTATATCATCATAATATCAGCTATTACATAACCCATGTATAATGGGGACTGATATAGCAGGTTAACAGGTCTGTGAAGGCAGGGCCATTTTACAAAACCAGCTATGTTTCTCAAAAGAAAACGTTGTAGAAAAAAGCTGTGGAATATCATCAAATTTAGCCCTGCAAGACCATTTTTGGAGCAGTGACTTCTCTTTAAAATCAGCAATAGCAAGATCTATAAATAACCAGCATAACATTAGCATGGCTGGCCCCCAAATAATCCCCCTACCCTTTTTAATGTTAAATGACAACCCAGTGAATATGGATTTTATGCTTGAACTGTTTGGTTAAACCCATAAAGGCATCCATTCTCATTCAAGCGAGAGGGGAAAAAAAACCCTACCCAATTACCCATTGCCCTGTTTCCTTTTATAGCAATACAGGAATTTCTCTAGATAATGGATGAAAAGGTTATCAGAGTAGAGAGAAAAGGTGATTTTTAACTGAAACAGGATTAAAAGAAGATTATGCAACATGTGTGTAGAATAATGAAGCCCTCTGAAAAGATAACAATTGCTGTGCTCCACCACAAACTAACGAGCTAGATTTGCAAATCGGTGTCATCTATCCCTCAAAACGTTCAGGAGCCAGGGCAGTGACTGGTTTAAAGGCAGCCATCAGGTGCTTCCTGGGGCTGGCTGAGTGCTGCAGGCTGTGGAGCAGAGCCAGGGGAGCAGAGTACCTGCTGGGGCAGGTGGAGCAGCGGCTGCCAGCCCGTGCTGCCACAGCCCTGTGCCCTCCCTGCAGACAGAGCACATTCCTGACACTGCTGCACGCCAGGCAAAACTGCTCTGCGCTCCCCTTCTGCATCACTTGCAGCCAGAGCGACTCCTGAGTGATCTAAATGATTTGTGACTGTGCCTTCTAGCTGAGTTTTGAACAGAACAATAAACCTTTGTTTGCAGGGTTTATATTTTTAAAGAAAAGCGCTGGATAATAGCAAGGAAAGCTACTTATGAAGACAATTCGCCATCTCGAATATCCTTCAAAAGCTTTGTGCAGGAACAATTTGCAAGCAAAGGGCAGTTGGATTTTTGGTTGTTCAGTAACAGATTAATAGGCTTAGAAGTACAAAACAAAGCCACTCTTTGCAAAAAAGTCCCACCAACAAACAAAGCAATAAACAACTGCAAAAGATGTTCTAATCCTCAAGGGCTTACTCATCACAGAAGTAAAATTTTCATCACCCACTGTGGGATGCTCCAAAGCCCACTGACATCAGGTGAAAGCCCAGGCCAGATGTTTGGGACAAGCACAGACATTGCAGGTTTGAACAGGGAGAGGGATTCTTTGCATTCACATACCTCTGCAGGAAGCAGCGTGTAAGAGTAAAACCTCTTCATCTTTGTTACCAGATCATCATTGGAAAAAGTGACATATTCCACAAACTTCCTGTTTAGGAGGAACCAGTCGGAGCCTCCATCGACTGTGATTCCCTCCGGGATCTTGCGGTCCCCCAGGCGCCACATGTGTGTGTCACACTCCAGGAAGAGCCGATCCAGCCCTTGTTTCCTGATAAATCTGAGGGAATACAAGAGGAGACATCAAAAGTTAATTTGTATTTGGTTATCATCAGGAGCTTGATAAATAAAAAGCTACTTTCTTAAACAAAAAAGGATCAAAAGGTCACTTGTTTATATTTCTGTTCTGCTCGTAAATAATGTAGAGAGATTTAATAAATGATTTATCAGTTATATGTTCAGCTACAGATGCAAAGATCAACAGATGGCTTTTAAACATCATTTACACCTTCTGCTGTCCTAGAGCTGTGCAGGTGACAGAGCTGTAGGGCAGGAAAGTCCATAATGTTCATTAACTCTGAACAAACCACTGCAGAAGAACTGCAACATGAGCAGGAACTAAACACGATCTGTGTGAGAGGCTTCTCTCTCTAAATAAATTCAGCTTTTCAAAAACAGGAAAATGTACATAAAAGTAAAATGACCAATTTTCTCCTATGCTATTATTTCATTAATTTTTCTATAGGGATATAGGCAATTAGGAAGAGATACCATTGTACTGGTCTTCGCTGTAAAATGAGCAAGTTTGCTCCATTTTCAAGTCTCTGGGGAACAATGTTTTGTTATTGCTGAACCATGAATAAGAGGAGCAACTGCAGAACTGCAAAGCTATGGAAATGAATTATTTGAGACCAATATAACAGAAGAAAAGCTGGGAAATCAATCTGTGTTTGAAAGCCCTTTGGACTGGATGCCCACTCATGTTTTGAGGCTGTCAGATCCAGGTTTCTGTTTGTTATTCTGTTTGGGAATGGTTTCCCTGAAGGATAAGCAGGGCAGCTGTGGATTAGCACTGAGGGGGCTGAACACTGTCTGTGAGCATTGGGCACATCACTCGTGGTCTGAGCAGGAACAAATGTCACTAACCACACACCTGAGCAGCCCACAGCCCCCTCTGGGGCAGGACCTGCAGGGTAACAAATGTCACTAACCACACACCTGAGCAGCCCACAGCCCTCACTGGGGCAGGACCTGCAGGGTAACAAATGTCACTAACCACACACCTGAGCAACCCACAGCCCCCCACACCTCTGGGGCAGGACCTGCAGGGTAACAAATGTCACTAACCACACACCTGAGCAACCCACAGCCCCCCACACCTCTGGGGCAGGACCTGCAGGGTAACAAATGTCACTAACCAGAGGAACCCACAGCCACAGCCCCCTCTGGGGCAGGACCTGCAGGGTAACAGCACTATGGCACCTATGGTGAGAGGGGCATTGTGTTCCCTCCCTGAACCACACAGAGCTGTGCCAGGCTGTTTCAGGACTGGCAAGCCAAGGTGACATTTCACTGGTCCTCAAACACGTGCCACTGAAGGACAGGGAAAAGAAATAAAAGTTAAGGAACAGCACCAAAGCTTTCTGGAGTCCTGCATCTGGAAAAATGAGCATTCCCCCTGTAGGCCAACTCCCTGGTTCAAGTTCTGTTCTGTACCAATCAAAGAACTGGGATGCAATTATGAAATGGTGCATATTAATTTTCAAAAGGACTGTAAATGACTTCAGGGTCTATGTCCTACTGATAGCTATGTCTCTTTTCACAGTATGAGAAGAGCTCCTCTCTCAGCACAACAGTGCAGAAAATGTGTAAATGAGAGTTGAGAAATTTTTCTTCCCATGAACAAGTTTCTAATTTCATGTTCCATTATGAAGGATAATAGAAAAGTCTTGCAATTTTAATGCAGTGCTCTGGAATGTAATCTTCAAATTCAATATTTATGCAGTTATCTCCAAATCAAATATTAATGTGCCTGAAAGTTTGGTCATTTATTTATTTCTTTCAAAACTAAATGCTCATTAGAGTTAATTATTTTAAGAAAATAACAGAACTTTATTGACTATATTTAAATAGGAACATAAAGTTCTTTTCCACAAAGTAATTTATTTCAACTGCTATCTCTACCAATTTATCACCCTTTACCTTCACTTTCAAATAGAAGGTTCTTTGACTGCAATAGAAACCCTCAAACAAAAAACCACCTGGCTGTTTCAAAAACTGCTCGACGTGGAAACTCCCTCAGCCTGGATCACATGATAGAGCTCACAGCTCCCTGGTACTGCAGCAGCTCCAGCCTTATTGTCTGAACTTGGCAGCAGAATAGCATGACCACACTTGAGATGAGAAGGTCCCAGCAAATCCTGACTCACAGCTTCATGTTTTTCAAAATAGCTGACAGGCTCCTTTTTTTTCTAGACATGCATAGTTCTATGGTTTTTTCAAGCTAATGGCTTGGAAAAGCAAATTTCAGGATACAGAATGAAATAAGCCAATTCCTGGGAGCACAGCAGTTTTCACAACAAACCTCAGCCCCCAAATCTTACACAATTGGGTTATTAGAAGAAAGCAAATGTACTCTCCAATCATTCACCCTCCAGCAAGGCAGCACAGCCCAACTGAAGAGCTGCAATGCCTTTGGAGATCTCCAAAGAAATGATTCTTTGGATTGTGCTTCTTGAAACCCTGCTAGAAACAACACACCAGGTTTCAGATATGTAACAACTGAACAGAGAGCAGGTGTTTTTCAGAAGGATCACCCTTACTGGGCCTCTTCACACACACTCACTACACCTGAATGGAATAAGGCATTAGCAAAGCAAATCATTTCTGTGACCCAACAAGCCATGATTTATACAAGGGGCTGTGAAGACCCAGCCCTCCACTGGGCCCGGCTTGCTGTTCCTTTATGTTCCTTGGGAGCCAAGGGGACCAAGTGCATTCAGATCTGCTGGAAGCTAAACAGGAGGGGCTGCTGGCACAGGGAGCTGAGCTGCAAACCAAGTGGAAAAGGTGGATGAGGCTCCCTTTTTTCCCTCCAGGCTCTCTTCTAGGATGACTGATGCTCCCAGCTACCCCAGCAATAGTGATTTTGGCACTCAGGCAGGCAAGAACTTACTCTAAGCATACTGAATAGTGCCTGAGGGAAAGGGAAAGGGCTATTTGTATGCCACATAGGGCTTTTCAAGAAATGAAACTCTTGAACACTACAAACAGTTCCTAAAGATTCTTTACTTGCCATTCAAGAATGTTTGCAGCCACTTCTGAAAAGATAGGAAGATGGAGGGCAAAAGCATGACCCTACTGATTTGTTTCTAGTCTCATGCTGTATTTCATTAGGTTCTGGTTATGATCAAAGGAATATCAAAACAGTACACTTTATAAAGCCAAGCCAAGCTTCAGAAAGAGCAGTGAAATGCAAAAAAAGGGTGGTTTTCCCCCTTGTCTTCCCTTGTCTTTCTCTCTTGGGTCTCACAAAACAGCTTGCAGATAACTCCCAAATTAAAAGTAGAAAAAAAAAAAAGGCTTAGCAATAGCATTTCCTTAATCTTAGTCAATGTGGAAAAATTCAGGTGCTTCCTGTCAGCCTGAACATCAGGTAAGACCAGCACACCTCTGTCAGCTGCAGATGGCCAGGACAATGACATCCAACCAAGGTATGGTTGGCCAAATTGAGCAGAGATTATCATCAGCTGGAGACAACTGACCTTTCTCCTAATCTAAAACAAACAACAGGAGGAAAATAACAATGAAAGGAAAAGAGTCAACCAGGAGAAAACAGAATTAAAATAACACTAGTGTTAAGAAAAGCATGCCATTTTGCCTTATTTCATAGAACACTCCATCTAAGACATCTTATGCTTCCCCTTATCAATTTTAATTCTTCCTAAAGAGCCTCCAGTATTTAGGCTCTGGGACTACACTCAAAAGTAAGCAGGAAAGACAGGATATTATGAACTCAGATGTGTTGGCACCTGAGCTCAGCAATGAGACACTGACACGTGTGAAAGGTGTCTCTGTGCCCTGTGTGTGGATGAAGCCTCAGGGTTTACACAGTTCAGAGAGTTATTTTTATACTTTGCTAAAAAAACCCTACTGCCTGCAGCACATGGCCTGTCACTGAGTATAGATGTCAGTCCAGGCAGCTCCTGATTGCAATCCAGCTCAGGGAACTCCTCTTACTTTGTAGTTTATTTAAATATTTATAAATGCATTTCAGACAAGATTCTAGGACTGTATAACATATAAAGCATTTGTAACTTGTGTAGCACATACTCCTACAACATGAATATAAACACAGCTCAGCTCTTATGAAATGTTTGAACTGCTAATAAATATTGTTGCACAGTTGCTTAATACCAGCAAAACCATCACAATCAAATATCCTCCTTTTGGACAGTTTTCTCCAAGGGACAGTGCAAACCTTGGCAACCTGGTGAGACCCCCACTCCTGAATGCTCCACTTGCACAGTTTAAGTCAGAGAGTTTGCTGTTTTCTGAAGTTCATGAATGAGTAAAACTTCCCAAAGTATCAGAGGCTATCAGATTGCTAAATGCCACTTATCAGTAACTTTATGATCAAAAGGTTTTTTTCTGGAAAGAATATGTTTTAAGGTGAAAAGGTTTCTTCCTAATGTTTCTTGTGTCTGGCCTCTTGCCTAGAAAACCTCCCACTGACATTTCACTGTTAACCAGGTGCACCTACCCAGGACCTCATCATCATTACTCAGGATTTAAGAGTAAGAGCTGTGAATAAAAGTTACAAAACTCCAGCAAAACAATTCATCACAAGTCAAAAGCCAATGTCAAAGCAAGAATCTGTAGAGCCAGGAGCTCCATTGGCACCATGTCCATGTTTCCCTGAATGCATGTGGACAAGCTCTGCATGTTTACCATTTATCTGCTCCTCTTTTAATTGTCTTAGGTGAAAATTTCAAGGAAGAAAGTCCATTTTAGTGTGAAAAGTCAAGTAAATATTTTTACAGATGGGAAATGGGAGAGTCACTTGCCAGCAGTGTTTGCACAACCACCCTGGAAACACCAGAGTCAATCAGTTGGGAGGCACAAAACAGTAATTTGCAGTTTAGGTGACCAACTAGAAAGCACAGAACAATAATCTGACAATCTTGAGAGTAGCAGTTGCAAGAAGTAATTTGTGAGCAATCTCTAGGCCACCACACATCTCCACAAACCAGGCACTGAAAAATTCTTTATAATAAGCAGATTCATGAATCCCAGAGCTGTGCAGAGCAGAGTTGTTCCCTGCCTGCTCAGGCTGAAAATCCTGACCTCCAAGGAGTATGCTGAGTCCAGCTGACCCTCACTTCACTCCATTTCCATGAGTACCTCTATTCTACCAAGGGTTAAACAATATTTACAACATCTGAAATAATTAACAGTTGGCTATTTAAGCACAATGTCTAAATGGTACCAGCTATTTGTTTTTCTAAGGATAGGATCTTGCAGTATGTTCCCTGAGACCTCCTCCTGTCATGCTGAAAGCCTCCAGGGCTGACCCCCCACCCCCAAAATGGAGTTGAAGCTTGAAAAGGGGAACAGTGTCAAACAGAAATAGCACCTACTTAGACTGTCAAGATGAGGAAGATTTCTACCCAGTATGACAGGCATGGCGTGGAAAGCACAGAACACACAATTCCTGCTGTTTCAAAAGGCCTTGAAAATAACTCTCAGTACAGACAGAAATGATGGAAGAAAAGAGAAGGAGAAAGAATAATTGTAACTTGCTTTTCGATGTGCTTTAACTGTGGCATCCTAAATGCAATTGTTATGAGGTCAAAAATGTTATGAGGGCAGAATTCTTATCTTTTGTTAATTTCCTTACTCAGAAGAAAATATTTAAACACATTACTATCTCAACAACCCCCTAAAGCTTTAATGCCAATGCAGAAACAAACATCAACAATAGCAGAAAGCATTTCTCTCCTGACTGAATTTGCTCCAGAGAGATTTGGTTTATTTCCTGATTGGGCTTATTTCAGGAGCAAAAGCCAAAGCCATAAACAAGCACATGAATTGAAATGCTTTTAGAAATTTTGCCCACTGTGCTTAAATGCTGAGGAGTCACCAAGGAACACAGGGAAATCTCACTTTTAAGATGTGATTATTGTTTGTCACCTGTGCATGTCCCAGGCAGAGCTCAGGGGGCAGCTGAGCACAGTGGGTGTGTAGGGGAGGGATGGCCACAGCCTGCACTGGGAGATCAGAGCACAAAATCCACCAGAAGTAACACAGAGAGGAGAGCTGCACTTTGTGGTCTTTGCTCCTGGAGTGCCTGGGGTCTGCAGGAGCTGAACTGCAAGTCAGGGGAACAAGCAGCTCTGCTGGAAGGATGTTCTGACAGCCCATGTTAGCACAGTTGTTTCCAATGCATGTTAAACACTGGAGTGTGCAATTAAACCTGGGGCAGACTGCTGCTGCCACACACACTGGGCAACAGAAAGCTTAGATCGTTTACAGTGCAGCAGAAATGGCACAGTAATCTGAATATCTCTTTCAAGATAAAAGTTCACCCTGAAATATTATGTTCAATGTGTCCCTTCTCAGTCAAAGGCATCTTTATGGAAGCCAAGCAGCTGTGGCACTTAGGGTATTCCACAAGAGATGCTGCTGAAAGATGATGAATACACACATTTTATGTGGTCATTATTCCATCTCTATGTGGGCATGATTAGACTTTTCAAGCTTACCAGACATACCTCATATGTGATATAATTAGTTTCTGCCTCTTCCATATGTAATCTTCTCAGAATACCCATTGAATGCTTTAGTCCTAGCACATCTTTGCATTCTACTTAGAAGAATTTTCTCATGATTCTTTCTTCTTCCCCACCTTTTCCTACACATTAACTTCCAGTAGTTTTGAAAAACTTTACTTTCCACCTTCTCTCTTTCAAAGGAGAAGTCTCTTTTTCAGAGAAAGTCTTAAAAAGCCTCAATGTTTCTCAATATTTTCATGTTGCAGGCCAGAGAGCAAAATGAAAAAAACCTCTAAAATTCTTTTAGTTGTAGGAAACTTGCAAAGTCTATTTTTTGCAGTAATGACTCTACTAGGAATTGCCTTGTTTTGTCAACAGTTCCATGCATTTCCTGGTGAGCAAAAGCTCAAGAGAGATTTTCAAAGACTTTCCTGTGAGTTTCTTTCTGCCACTCTTCACTTACATGGTATCTTCTAAGAAATACTGAAACAGCAAGGTCAAAAATGAAATGGCTTCTCACCATCAGGGAGGCCACAACTCAAGTGATTCTGTTTCTTTTTATATTAAACAAGCAAACCTGCAAATGAAAGTACAGAGAGGTGTAGCCTGAACTCACCACAGACACTCAATGATATGAAACTTGGCATTTTGCCATCTGTTTGCCTCCAATAAATGTCTTCTCTAGAAGGTTTCTTGTCTCCTCACCTCCTTTCTAGTGACAGAGGGCAAGTGTGAGTCCCTTGTATAAAGGTTTTCAAGCTGCCATCTCAGGGTACACCAGGGCCAGCAGCATCTGGGCAGCTTAAAATGATGTTTCCTGTCATAACCATTTTAGAAAATGCCTCAGGCCCTCAGATGACAGGGCACACAAGTTGCTGTTTATACAGCTGCAAATGAAGTGTGCTACTCAATGTTCTTAGATAGCAAATCCTAATTGCTGAGTCCTGATTGTTTTACCAGTATCTCAATTCTCATCTCCTTCCTAATTCTGTCCTTGCCCCATAAAGTATGGCTACTTCAAACCTTCTCACTTAAATCACCCTCCTGAACCAGTGGAGGATCTTGCTTGTACACTCTAAGAACAAAGAACATCCTGCTTAGTCCCACATCAAGACTTATGGCTGATTTTGTTTCTCTTTGCATTGACAGCTTAGAGCACTGTTTTCCAAACCCGAGCAGAAATAAAAGCCCTACAAGGAAGCAAATTGTCAAGCTGAAGCAGTAAAGGCTTTATGGCTCCCCTAATGCTTAGCATAAAGCACTAAGAACATTTGAAAGTTAGCTGTAATGTCTAAATTTTTAAAGTGCAGTCTCTTTGCAGAGAAGATGCATGTTGCTATTTCAGTCTCTACACTTCTCATGCAACTGTGGGGCTGAACTACTTCCAAGCAAAAAATAGATCTTAATCTATGTGCTCCAGAATACTCAAGTATTCTAAAAAATTTAGCAAAAAAAAGTATGAGGCTGAGGGTAATTTGTGCCAAAGGAACCACCAAATATGTTACATGAGCAGCAGCCTAAGTGCTGCCAGGACATGTGGCTGAGCTATTCCAACACCAGTGATAATGAATCCATGTTTTTCACTAGTAATTGGGTTCTTACTGGGCAATTCATCAGGGCAATACACAGCAACATTTACTGTGTGATTCATTTTCCTAACTGACCACCAAAGCCCCACCAACCCCGTGTGCAGCCCACTAACAAAGTGTGTGCCACTGAGGAGAAAAGGCATGGCTGAAATGGGGCTGAAACAGGTGTGTATCAGCCAGGGAGATTTTGGGAACGTGCTCCAGTCCTTCAGTAGCTAAGGTTTCCTTTAGCTAAGGTTTCTCCAGCCTCTGACAACTGGGATGGGATTGTGATGCTCCTTGGTACAGTTCACCAGCACCTAAAATTATCTAGAACCCAGAAGCCAGGAAGGGGTAACACAACTGCAAAGAACAGCATTAATGAGGAGAAAACATCAGCAGAAGAAGAGAATATAGATACATACCAAACTTTTAAGGGCCTTTTCTTTAGCCGTTTGTATTTTGCCTACGAGCTCAGGATTCCTCTAAGATCTGACAGCATCCAGCCTTCACAGCATGTTTACACTGTTTCCCAAATGACTGCTGTGGAAAGGTTTCTACACAAACCCTCCTTTTTTCCTGCCTGTCATTGAGGATTCACATTTGACTGTCTTTATATTTTATAACACATCAGCCAGGTGCTGCTCCTGCCAAAAAAAGAAAAATTCTTCTGCCTATTCCAAATTGCAATAGTTATACAACTACCAGGTTATTCACTTGCTTTTAATAGCCTAAGACACTGAAAAGAGGAGGAAATGTGTTGCCCACTAAGCACTATGTAACAACTCCAGCCACTGTGTGCAATTTCATTTCATACATCCACCTCTGTCAGGAAATAATGCTTCTCCAGCTGAGTGAAGGAGCCATTTTCATGTCCATTCTCTTTGCTGAACCACTAAAGGAAAATCGGAGCAATGCACTTTTTCATGACTTTGGCATAACTAAAAGAAAACTTAACTCTATAAAAGGAAGCCTGGTTTCTCTCCTTATTTGGCAGTAAAACATGTACTGATTGTGAACATGGCTTGAATACAAAGTACATTGTAATTGAGCTGTACAAGCATTTCAGCTCTAAGATGGCACCTCTATTCTTTCTCTGTTGTATGATCCAAAGACTATGATGACTTAAAATTAAGAGTTGTCAGTTGTTTACAAGGCAGACTTAGACAGCTGAAAAACTTATTCATTAGGAGCCATTATTCATGCACAAATTAAAATTGAAAGTAGCAGCAAGGGTTATACATGGCTTTCAATTATGTTTAGATGCTGTGCTCCTGTATTATTAGTTCATATGTTTTGAGAAAAACACCTTGGACCAGCTAAATCATTACTGTACACAGGGCAGCAGCCAGTATAGTCCAGTGTCCTCTCCCTTTTTATGGCTTCAATTAGTTGTTTTGAACAAAAACTTCTGGTCCAGTGTTTTGAGATAGGATATCCAAAGGGACTTTTCTTCTGTTGCCCAATGACATGGACACTGGCCTGTGTTCTAAAAGCTGTGCTTTTTTTTTTTCTTAACTTTTTGCTGCCAATCCTTGAGGCTGTTGCTTCTCTTCCAGACCTTACTAAGCTCTTGTCCATATCAATATCTTCATGGGGTATTTCTTTTCCCCTGGGCTATGACAGGACAAAGCAAAGAGCAAAATTTAAAAACTGGAAAAAATTAATAGAAAAAAATAATCATCCCTTAGTCTTACAATGAGCAAGTCTCTGAGTTTAGCTGTGGAAATTCCCCAGGCAAAGGTCCCAAGAGGTTGGGAGAACATTGTAAAGCAGCACCACTGCAGATCCTTCTGCTCCCTGGGGAGACTGAGGCACAGCTGAGGTGGGCCTTTGCTCCTATCTCACCTGCCTGAGCTTGTAGAAGGTGTTTCAGCCCAGAGGACTTCACCATTTTGACCACAGGGATGAAGCTCACTGCTGTGAGCACAGTTTTCACACCTGGGCACACAGGGAAAGTCAGGTAGGAACTGTGTGTCAGATGGGCACAGCAGAGGGTACACTTTAGTCAAGACTGAGTCACTCAAACACCAAACATGAAATACCAGGCTAGAAATCTTCACTTTAGATATTTCTCTCTCAACAGGTGGATGTAGAGCTGGAAATTCACCCACAATACAAGCAGGAGATAACTACTTTTTGATCAGCTTTTGGAAACAATGAAATGAATTTTTACCCAACACCAGCATTACTCAGAGGCATTTGCAGCTGCTGGCTTGAGTGTGTCTACAGCTGCCTAGGCTGTGCAGGAGGAGGGCAGCCACTCTATCTCCCTGACAGAAAATCTGGGGACATGCCAAGGGGTAATGTGAAAGGATCCAGTGGTCAGCAGTGGGAGCATTTATGGGATTTGTAGCAGCCATGGCAGCCAGGGATGGCAAATCTGCACTTGTGTCCCAGAGCATGTTCCCTGATGCACAGGGAATTTAGGGTAGAAATCCAGGAAAAAAAAATAAAACACAGTGACATGTTGTAATAAGCTAAAAGGTATTTAGTTGTTTGTACAAAGAGAACCATTGAACTACTAAATGAGTTTGCTATTCCTGTGATGGGAGGACAAATGGCACATTAACTCATTTCATTATTACATTAATATCAGCTTAGTGTGTTTAATTGATCTAAATTGTTCTGATCCAGTTGAAGTTGGCATATTTGAACCAGCCTGATGTTGGTGTGTCATAATCCATTAGTTATTTTCCTTAGCCAGCTCAGGGAATTTGAGAAGACTCAGGTGCACCAGAGGAGCAGGGAGACATGAGACTGAGTGCTTCTTTCTCTCCTCTTTTCCACAGCAGCTCTGCTGTCCATCACTGTTGCCAGCTAGAGCTGAGTCTGCCAATCACTCTGACACTCTGCATTTCCCAGACCAGGGACTCTCCTCTGAAAACTGTTGACTTGGCTTTAAATATTACTCCTCACAGGATTATTTTTTACTACCTGCTATAGAATTTGTGCATGCACAAGATGAATGCTTGTGAGAACTTAATTTAAACAGGAACATGACAGACTTGATAAATCTAGTGACAAGAGTAGGAATGGCCAAGAAGAGGGAGAGACTTGTGAGTTATTCTGCCCGCCCGCTGCGCCGAGCGCGCGGCTCAGCGCGTCACATTCTCTGGGCACACTTGACATTTTACAGAATAAAGGGAAGACCTGGTGACCCAAGCAGAATAAAACAGTATTTTTAGATGCAAAGCCACTGGGACTCAGCATCTGGAGTTGCTGGAAGTACAGCAGGGCTGTTGTGATGGTACAGAACCAGCAGAAAAGAGGAACAGCAAAACTATGACTAAACAGGAAAACAGGACCACTGCAGTCAGATGGGAAAATTCTTTCATCCTCAGAGGATGTTCAAGTCTTTGGAAAATGGTGTTTGGTCACTGCTGCTGCCTCAAAGCACAATGGCAAGTTTAAGTGTTATTGATGACTGGTGGGAAACACAGCACATTCTCCTCTCCCTGAGACCGTGCAGGGTGGATGAAGGAGGATTTTGATTCAAGGAGCTCCAAATTTTAGTAGACTGTGATAAGCTCCAGCCACCATCCTCACTCTTCCTGGCATGGCAGGCTGCTACAGGCTCCCACACCCAGGGCTCTGCCCATGCCAGGCTTTGCTGCAGACCCCAGCCAAGCCAGCTCTTGCTCAGCAGTGCACCTGGGGCCAGCTGGGCAGTGCTGGTGTGTGGGCAACTGCTCACAAAACATCCATCTGTGCCAAGCCCATGGGAGGATGGAACATCAGTCTGTTTAGTGTCTCTCTCCCCACAAGAGCAGCTCTGACTCTGGGAAGGAGTCACTCTGGACCAAGAAACGACCATCCTCAGAAAAGGGTTTCCTCCTCATCCACTTCCCTTTCCTGGATTAGGGATTTCTTCAATCAGGTAATGCTGGAAAACCACCACCATATAGAACAATTCTCAGTGCTTTGGTTAAAAAAAGGTGTGGAAAGCACAGCTCACCTTGCATTGTCCCTCCCATGTGATTTCAAGAAGTTCATATCACGGTATCTGGACAGGAATGCCACGAGCTGATCATTAGTCCTGCAAGAGAAAAACAAAAGGTGCACAAATTACACTGTGAAAACCACTGTGTCTAGAGCAATTTCTATATTTCCTGTTCTCATTTGGGGACCACTGTCAGATGCTGAAGGAAGTGGTTCCAAAAAAAACTTCCATCCTGCTGCTAAATTTCAATGACTCCCTCTGCTCAGGAAAGCATACTTGGAAGGAAGCGCAGCTTTATTACACCTTAACAAATTTCTTATCAGCCCTTGGCAGGTATTTGGAGCACTGTAACAGAGTGTGTATGAAGTAACACTGCTCAACACTTTAAGTATGAAAATGCAGCTGCAAGATGCCTGCATTGATAGTTCCATTTTACATGCTTTGCTAGATCTTTCCTAAGGAATCTGGTTCGGTATCTATTGGCATTTTATTTGTTTTCTTTGTGTAACAGAGAAGAGGCCACGGTTGGAATGCAAAACGCAAGAGAATTTTGATGTCAAAAAGGCAATATAATTAACAGGAACAAAGGAATTTAGAAGGTTAATTCCAATTAGTATGACAGGCAATCTGACACCAGCATTTTCAAAATTTCAGCTGACATGTCCAAGAATGTATTTACGCTTGACAGCTTTTGTGGTCTGTTATTTCTTTAACAATGGAGCAAAAATGTTCTCTATTTATCTAGGTCAGCATATTTAGGAAAACTGAATAAATCACATTAAAAAGATCTTAATCTCCTGAATTGCATTCAAACCTAACAGATACAACATCATTTAAGCAATGGTCTGTAATGAAGTTGGTGGCAGAAAAACTCAATATAAAAGAGCTGTCAATAGTACTGTATTTTGAAAAAATTTCATTATTATAAGCCACAGAAAACCAAGTTAAACCTGAATGTGTTTAACTGTACAAAATGTGTTTAACTTCTGAGGTCAGGCTGCAACAACCTGGAAATGTTATCAGCCAAGTAAACTATTTTCATAATCTCATTGATTTTATCTAGACCAAATGAATTATCTGTCAATCAACCACCCTGACAGGCAGGGCAGAGACCCTCCTCCTTTACTCCCTCATGTGAGCTGCAATACCTCCCAGGGTCACACTCTGCATTTCAATTTGGCTAACTCAGAAACTGCTTTCTGTATGGTAAGCTGTGCAGATTTTCACATTTGCTGCTCCAGTGCCTCTCCATCTTACTGGGATGAATAGGCATTTAGAGAATTTACTTAGCAATGCTTCCACATGAAATGGTTTCAATGGCTGACATCTTCGGCGGAGTTTCTAGGCAAAGGCTGGCATGCAAAGATGATCTTTAGAAATATAATCAAGTTTTGGAAGTGCTTGAGCTTTAATTTCCTTACAGGATAAAAGTCAAATCAACCAAAGTAACAATCCACACCACTCAATAAAACATCATCATTTCCAGATTGCTCACCAACCTGTATTTTGCTATTCAAAAGTACTCTACCAAGTGTATCAGGACTTGGGGCTGCCTTACAAACTCTCATTGCTTCTCAGTTTTTAGATAATTCTTATAAATGTCCAAATGATGCTTAGCTCTCAAAGTAATCAATAACTGACATTTTCCCTCTTCTTGAAAACATTGGTGGAATCTTGGTCTTACTCTGAATATTTTTTATTTTTTCTTTTAAAGAACTCATACAGAGCTTTACTGCTTGTCAATTAATATGCTTCTTTTCATGTGTTGACAACATGGAACTAAAACATCATAGTTCCATTTGGTAAAACTTTCTAGTTAATTGACATTTAGATTTATGCAGTCAACCAATTCTATGCTCAGCATGGTAGCACACTGAATTTCTATTAAGCTTTCATTCAAAGTGCTCCTTCTGGCCCCAACATCAGGAGGATGCTGCACATCACCTCTGACTTATTCCACCAGAAGACATTAAGAAGAAAATCAAAGGTATTGAGCACGGCATAGATGTTAATGCATTTGTTAAAATCCTCCTCACCTTTCAGAAAACTTTGCCTTCAGGGGTAGATTTCCTAAATGCCTCTGGCACAGATTGCTGCCACACTTGTTCACACACTGCAGCAGTGGAGTCTCTGCCACGGCAGTGCCTCTGGCACCAGCTATTTCCAGTGCCTCTGGCACTGCTTTGGACACACACTGGAGACATGGACCCATTTTTTCTCTAAGTAAGGCAATCTAAAGCTGAGATTTTCATCACTGGGAGCAATAGCAAGTCCACACCGCCAAATTAAATTCTGCTGTGGCTCCACAAATTTTAGGGATAATTCACTGAGCCTAAATTTGGCACAAAATCTTTTACTAACTATCATGGTAAAACAGAAAGTAACAAGTGCAACATAGCCTTTCTAAGAAGGAAATAAAGTCATGGGGAGAGGGAGGGTAATTTGTGCTACTGATTAAAATATACTAATATTCCATATCACATTTCTATCAGCTTCCCCAGAGTGTAACACAGAATGAATACAGATTGAAGAAAAAGCCCTTCTGCAGCTGGTGCCTGAGGCTGGACCTGATGGATGTGTCTAACAGCTCCCACTCCTATTTCCTTTTGCTATTAAACACTCTTGGAGGGCAAGGCACCAGGGAGAAGGATTAGTCAGCTGGTTACCTGTATCATTAGCAGGGAGGAGGATGGTGTGAGTGTAGAGAGGCTGAGAGAAAATGGGCATTTTCAGGTGTGCAGCACACGGGGAGAAATGTGGGACTAATCCTGCAGTGAACTCTGAGCGTGGAGAAAGCTTGGGGGGGGGGAGGGCGGCCACGAGAGGATGAAAAGGGAAGAAGAGTGACGGGAAACAAAGCATGTTTGAGGTCACTGATGCANGCAGTGAATCCTGAGGGGGGAGAAGGCTTGGGGGGGGGGAGGGCTGCCACGAGAGGATGAAAAGTGAAGAAGAGTGACGGGAAACAAAGCATGTTTGAGGTCACTGATGCAGATTTGGTGCTCTGCTGGCTGGGACAGGGTGCCCATCTCCCCCAGACCTTGCTGAGGTCACCCTGGTAAGGTCCTGCAGCTGCCCTCCTGCAGCAGGGGTGGACAGGGCTGGCAGGGGCAGAGCACTGTGCCCACCTGCTGAGATGCCACTCAGCAAAACTCAGCCAAGCCCCTGCAGGGCTGGGCTCAGGGATGGCAGCACTCAGCTGGGCAGGCAGAGGAGCTCCAGGGGCTGCAAAGGTGACTCAACCCACAGCACTGCTCAGCTGGGGACGTGGCTGAGCCCCTGGGCTGGGACTCTGACCAGGGTCAGGGTCAGGATTAGAGCTACAGGTCTAAGGAAGGGGAAAAGGTGAGTCCTATATCCAGAAGGAAATTCAGAAGATATTGCCAAAGCAAAGCCAAGCCTGCTGCCAGTGTTTCCCCCTGAGCAGCCCCTGGCCTGGGGCTGAGGTGTCCCAGGGTGTGAGCAGGCAAAGCAGGCAGCCAGTAAGCTGTGCACATGCTGAGCATGGCAGTGGTTTCAGAGCAAGGCCAACACACTGGGACTGGACGGAGAAATGGAAGAGAAACACTGACTTTGTGTCTGCACTGTCTGCACTCGCTGGTGCTCCGTGCAGGAGGGGCACGAGACAGTCCCTGCACACTGCCAGGGCTGGGCACAGCTGGGCACAGCCAGGGCTGGGCACTGCCACAGCTGGGCACGGCCACAGATGGACACAGCCAGGGCCAGACACTGCCACAGCTGGACACTGCCAGGGCTGGACACTGCCACAGCTGGGCACGGCCACAGATGGACACAGCCAGGGCTGGACACAGCCAGGGATGGACACAGCCAGGGATGGACACAGCCAGGGATGGACACAGCCAGGGCTGGATACAGCCAGGGCTGGACACAGCCAGGGATGGACACAGCCAGGGCTGGACACAGCCAGGGATGGACACAGCCAGGGATGGACACAGCCACGACCCGGCACAGCCGGACACAGCCAGGGCCGGACACCACGGACAAGAGGCAGTGCTGGTCCTGCTGGCTTTAAGCAAACCCTCCAGCCCTGGTG
Source organism: Notiomystis cincta (assembly GCA_013398075.1). NCBI lineage: Eukaryota > Metazoa > Chordata > Aves > Passeriformes > Notiomystidae > Notiomystis > Notiomystis cincta. The sequence goes on from VZRX01020657.1 coordinate 57,714, forward strand.
ACTCATCCAAGCAAAGAGCAGAGATGCCCTCAGTATGCAGCTGTGAAAATAGATCAGGAAAGCCTTTGGAGAGTATGAGAAAAGGAAAACAAGGGACTGTTACTATTGGAAGATAGTGATGGCTAGTGGCTAATAAAAATGTTCTTGATTCAGCAGGGTACTTTAATGCATGGGCAACTTGAAGGATGTAGGGGATGCAGTCACTTCAATGGGATTATTAATATGTCAAAAGCTATACAATTTAATAACAATTTGGCTAAGTTAGATCAAAAGGTCAGAAACTTTTGGCAGCACACAGGTATGGAAACAAGATGGTTTGATTCTGTGTAGGAATCAGATGAAGGAAAGAGAACTGCTCCCAGTTTGTTAATTATTAATCTTGATTAACTTAGGGCTATCTAATGACAAGCCTGCTGGCTGCTGCACAGGACCTACAGCTGCCACACAGAGGCAGTGAGTGCAGGGAGGGGATTATCCCTGGCCGTGGGGAGCAGTGGTGGCAGCAAACACAGCAGCAGTTCTGCCTGGTGTGGGGTGCTGGAGAGGCAGAGAAGGATCACAAAAGCAGCTGAACAGGCAGAAAAAGAAATACAAAGTGTTTGGGAGAACAGGGCAAGGAGTCTGGTGTGGTTTGAAGCAGCAATGAGGGCCTCTGAAGCAAGGATGTTGAAGGCAAACACAGAGTCAGAAGAGATAAGTCAGAAGTGTTACAAGTTCTCCCAGTGCCCAAAGCTTTGGTGTTTCCACCGTGCTGGCCTGACTCATCCCCACAGTTTCCTTTCCCAGGACTCCTGTGACTGTGTGAAGGCACAGCCCTACAGAACTCAGACCTACAACAACCCCAGCTGCTTCTTGCCAAAGAAACTGTTTCTACAAGGTCTCTAAAGAAGAAAAAGACTTCAGAGGAGAAAACTGGAATTATAGGGCAAACTCATCTATTCAGAGTTAAGCATGATATTAATGGTTAATATGGCTTAACAAGGTTAAACATGCAGATGTGCACACAAGAGTCTGGAAGAGGAAGACCTGAGTGCCCTAAATTTTGCTATCTTCTTTTCAATAAATTCTTATAATGCTGCTTAAGCTCATTGATTTCATTAAGTTAATTTCATATTTGTTATCCCAGTACTGTAGAGTATTGGGACATGCCATCACTACCTACCAAGTCCCCGTGGCAGCAGAGTTATTCCTGGTTATTCCTAGCCTGGGGCTACCCCTCCTTGCTGCCCTCTCCCTCTTCCACAGGGAGTGCCTGTGCTCAGCCTGGCTCCCCAGGCTCTGCAGCTGCCTGCCAGTCCTGCACCTCTGCAGGGCACAGAGGAGGAGCTGGGGAGGAAGAGGAGCAGCCCAGGACACAGGGGAGAGTTATTGCCCCTTGCTGCTCACACCTGCACAGCCCTCGGTGCACTCTGAGAGCTCCACTCCTGTGTCTGCTGGGCACAGCAGCACCCATGGGACCTTCCCACGCCACCAAGGACCCTGACCTGGTCTGGTCCCTCCTCCAGGCCAGCTGGCACACGTGTGGGCACAGCACATAACCTCACAAAGGCTGCAATGGACAAATGATTCAACAGAAAAAGCAAAACCCTACAAACCTCCTCCTGGAATACTTACAGCAAAATGGTCAGCCATGCAAATGCAGCATGAGAAGAATGCAGGAGAAAACCTCACAGGGTTCAGCTTTCAGACCCTGGATAGGCAGCCTGACCCTCTTGCTGATGGTCCCAAGTCCTCCTGCCTCTCCAAAGGCAATTTAGTGCAAGGGGAGGCTCAGAGGAGCCAGACCCAGGCTGCAGTAAGAAAAAAACCCCAAACAAGTCTGCCATCTGAAAATGCAAAGGAGGGGGAAGGCTATATTTAGTCTTTGCTGTCCCTCACAGAACAAAGATTAGCATGGCAGGCCTTTCTCAGCAAAGCTGATTCCTGTAACAACAGCCATTCATAAAATGTACCATAAAAATGAGAACAGCAGGTATGATTTCAGAGGCCAACTGCACGAGGAAGGCTCTGGGTGACAGTTAATACCTCTGCTTTCACAGCAGTGTTGTCTTAAATGGTTTGTTTTGTCTTTCAAGTCAGGTTTAACAGAGGAACAAGATAATGGAAGAAAACTATTGCCTTAGCAGCTCAGCTCGCTGGAGTACTTGGGAGATGAGAGCTGTGCTCCAGCACCAGCTCTGCCATCTGGGCTGGGAATTCACACCTGTGCTCTTCACAGTGTCAGCCTTCTGCACTTGGATGCTGCAGGCTCTGATCAGTCACCACAAGGGATGCAGCTTCTCTCTGTGCAGCTCTGCCATGCTGTATGATGCTCAAGACATTCTATTAGCAATACAGTCATCTCTGCTGTACTTTCAATTACTGCTTCCCATTCAGCCATTGTCTGCTTCCTATGGAAAAGAAAAGAACTAGCACAGTCAAAAAAGAGTGGAAGTCTTTTTTAGATGTCACACTGCTGAATAAACCTCTTCCTAGTGAGAGTACATAAATGCCTGGGTACAAAGGAGAGCTACTGAGAGAAAAGAGAATATACTCCATCGGCTGCTTCCTGAGCCACTACACAACTTATTTTCTGTAAATTCAAGGCTTCAGATGGCATTTATGAAATAAATAAATAAGCCCACTGCTGAGAAGCAGCAGCACATGCTTAAATGAAAATCCTAAAGAGACCATATAAGAGAATTCCACCAAGGATTAATGAACAAATGTGATTAAAACTATCTACAGTTCTGGACTGCTGCCAAAACGCTGCCAGCAGTGTTTGATATGTAAATGCTTAAAACATTTGCTGTGTGTACTGCTGTGGATGCAAAGCCTCTATAGAGAGTTTCTCCATCTAATTAGAGATATTGGTTTAGCAAACTTTGGAGTCTATAAAACCCTCAATGTCTCATTATTCTTTTAAAATAGAATATTCATTTGTTTGGAATGTTTTCCAGCTATATCCCATGAAACCCTGAAAGGCCCTTGGCTAATGAAGAACTCCAGCCCTACATCAGCTGATAAACCCTACAGCTTTTATGATAATAAAATTCTCACCACATGCACTCATTAAAAGTTTCTAATGTTGCCTTTGACTTTCTTAAAATATTCACTGGGAAAAAAGTAAATTACTTAATTTCAATTATTTTATAGCACAATTTCAACACAAGCATTTAAAATCTCCAGGACCTTATCAGACACTCCATACAATGGTGCAATCACTGTGTCTGTGATCTGGTGAAGCATTGAACAGTAAGTGCTGAACTGCAGCACACGTGGAGCTCTCCCAGAAGGATGCAACTTTCATACTGGATTGCCATAAATTACTTTATGGGGAAGGGCCCACGTGTCCAGAAGCAGAATGTGCAAAGATTACACACGAGCTCAAGAGCTGAGAGCTGTCCTTTAACTCATTTTCCAGCTCTTAGGGGCACAAGAACATTTCTTAAGGAGATTTTTCCAGGGAGGCCAATCCAGTTATAACTCAGATTGTCCATCTCCACCACAGATATGTCACCAACGTTCTGAGATTTAACTCACTGTTTACAAAACATTTTTTAAAAATCCCCACAGTCCCAGGAGTACCTTTGAATTGATCCTAGGAATTAATTTGTCTGTGACAATGACATTTCCTCAGCATTATTACTGCTGCTGCAGTAACAAGTAAATAAGAAAAACACCACCCTGTAAATACCATGGCACATGCAGCTCTTTTCCTCTGATTTTAAAGCCACTCTAAGTTGCAAGTTACTGTATTTTAGAGTAAAACGATGAAACACATTAAGGCAGTTTTCCTTTCACAAATTTAATTGTATGCAATTGCTAAGTCTAGATTATTTGTATGCTTAACAACAACAAATGCACTGAAAAATACTTGAATAACAAAAGCTTCTGAAGCACCTTCCAAATGTGCAACTGCATAAGACCTAGTACACATGAAAATAATCAAAGAAAATCAGCTACGTGCAAGATGACTTATTCCCTAAATAACTGGTATTGATGCATGCAGCTCAGAGGTATTTTGCTAGAAAGGAAGGAAATGTTTCACTCTGATTTGTTAAACAATTTTCTATTTATTTTTCTATTTAAGTTTATGAATCATCAGCACATCACCACCATTATTTATTTTTTTCATCTTGCTAGCCCAGAACTTGAGTGCCTGAAAGCCTTTGCTAGAAAGGCCTATAAATGTCTATTTCAAATAAATATCTTTAAGGAGTAATGGCAGAGACGTGTGTCTAACTTAGATAAGGGCTAGAAAACTTGTTAGAGGTATATACTGTAGTAAAGTAAAATTCCTCTCCCATCACATTCAAAGAGATGTCAGTTTAGTTGAAGGGCACATGTGAAAAAAATGCTCATTTTTATCAGTGCTGGCAAAAACTGTTTATCAAGCCTTGCTGGCATTCCCATTATTACCATTTGGAAATTAAAATAATGCAGATTAGTGCAGAAAAAATACAGCAATGTGGGGTTTAGACTCTTCAAGTTTAGTCTCGGACCTCAAATGCTTAGCATTTTTTGATAAGAAACCCAGAGATTCAGAAAATCACATGATTACTCAGCATTATGTCAGCTCCAAACATAGCAACCTTCCAAGGTAGCTGTGCTTAAGATAAATGGAAAGAATTGTGATTTTCATGGTAAAAATGCACCAGTTTGGTGGATGACATCAACAAATCCAAATGTGGATGTTTTTAACCTTTTTCTCTTAAGAGTGCAAGCACTGACTGAGTGCAGAGTGTGGAGCTAATGAACACACACGATCTGCTGACAGTTTGGCACAGAAAGGCTGCTTTAATACCACACTGTCAAAGGCCTCTCACATTTTTCATTTCCATCAATAAGGAAGCTGAGTGTTGACGTAAATGCTCATTTTGATAGACAGTGAGCAGGAAGCAGCTGTGCACCTGAAGAGGTTACCTACACAGCTCCAAGCCACACTGCTATTTACACTGAGACACCTCTAAAGAGGATTCATGCCCAGAATGTCTAAATTTAATGAGGTTGTTTACTTAGTTTTAATCCTGTAAGGAAAAAGAACAAGCTCTCTTTTCACCATATTTCTATTTAAAAACTTTTATGACAATAAGGGCTTTCTCTCATTAGGAAAAAAACCTATGGAGTGACAGAAACATTGGTAAATGCACTTTCTGCCCAAAGTGCAGCTTTGAAGAAAGCAGTACACAAATTCATCTTAAAATATTTTTAGTACCTTCAATAGTGAGGCAAGCTCCCTTTTGCAAGTCCTTTAATCAGCGGAAAAATACTTTTTTCTATCCTCTTTCCTACTGATAAAGCACTATGCAAAGGACTTTATTGTGTTTTCATATCTGTAATGCTCCCAAATCAGTGCAGTGCACTCAGTTTATGCTTGTGTAAGCCAGGGCAGGAACCAGCTCTGTGTTCCTGGAACATCATAACAGAGGTTTTGTGGTGCTTCCCAGTTCAGAGGCTGTGAAAATGTGTTATTCCATGTATGACAGCCTGTTAATAGATGAAAGTCAGCACTGCCCACTCTGAGAACTGCTCTGTGTTTCCTTGCCTTGTCTCATGGTGGGTAATTCTCCACAGGAAAAATTCCCAAGCAGCCATTTCTTTCTGTAAGGTCCATCCATCGTGGCAGAGTGGCAGCAAATGTAATTACTGCCAATTACTACACGACTTCCAAAGCTGCTGCAAAGTATTTGCCAAGATAATTTACTTTCCATGAAGTTGCCTTTCCCTGTTATTACAATAACAAACCATTCCATTTCTAATCATGCCTCAGTGCTGGGATCAATACAGAGAATTCCCACATTTAACTACCACGAACTCTTGATAGGCCATGGTCCTATGGATGCCAGAACACCACTTGTAAGGATGCAGCACTACAAAGAGTTAAGACAGACAGGATTATCCCATCTCACAAAAACATCTGAGTCCACTTAATATCTGCTGAAAAGTATCTGAAAAAAAAAAGAGTACTGAAATACTTGACTAACCAGCTGCTAATACCCAAGGATATTTAATTATTAAAACTAAACATGATACAATTTTAGCTTTATAAAAGCACTGGGATTTCATTTAGTACAGAATGATGCTCACTGCTTTGTGTTTTTCCAGTGTTTGTCTGCTGCTGCATATTCATGTAGAACCTCATCTGCCTACACGATACATCCCATTTTGATGAAAACAATAATCACTGATTAAATAAGCAAGTGGAGTGAGCTTCAGAAATGATCAAGTTCATTACTCAAATTAGTGAGACTTTGTATAAAAGGAAAAAAATCTAGATATCAGGCTGAATAGGAGCTTTTTGTTTGTTTATACCGTGTATATTTTACATGGCATAGTTTATATTCAGCAGTTTTTTTCATCATCTCTAAAATTAAATTATCAAGAGTTCTGTGCACAAAGAGAAGAAATTAAAATTAAATATGAGCACAGATTTAAAGCAACCATTCACTTCATCCAATTCATACATTCCCACATCCATCTGAAATTTTATTTGTACAAGTCAATAAGAGAAATGATTTGCTAATTGTTGGAAAATGGGTTGATAGTTGTTGAGCAATTATAATTAAAAATGCCCACTTTCTTCCAAGAAAGTGGGAAGAAAGAAACCTCCATCACCCTGGCAGAGCTCTGCCTGGTGGAGTCTGTCAGTCTGGGGGTGCAGTCCCCCTGTCCTGCCAGAGCAGAGACCCCAGGGTCAGCCTGTGCCCAGTCCTGAGCCAGGGACGGCTCTGCCCAGCAGATCCAGCTGGGATTTAGAGCCCCTCGCTGTGAGCTCTGTGTTCCTCAATCAGCTGCAACAGTCTTGCAGCTTCAGACTCATGAGACATCTCTGCTTTCCTGGATGCAGTTGTTAGGGTGCCACTTTTCCAGCTTTAATGTTAAATTTTGGTAACTTCTTAATTTCTGAAACTTGACTTGCTCCCCCTGACTGTGCTCACGGTGACTGACCCCGACACCCCACCCTCACCCATCTGTCACAAGAGGAAACCAAACCCACTCCATCCTTCCCAGCCCACAGCACTTCCAAAGCCAGCAGACACCAGGGACAGTTCACACAGGGCTCTGGAAATGCTCTCCCCGCACTCTCCCTGCTGCAGCCACTCTGCCACAGCCCCTCTGTGCAGGGCCAGCTCCCAGCTCCCAGCAGAGCAAGGCACAGCACCCAAGCTCCCAAATGGTCCAGCCCAGCATCCTCTCCCAAGCCCACCAGACACCCTCCCTGCTGCCACAGGGGCCACCCCGTGTTTCACATCGATATCGAAGCAGGAAGCCAAGCTTGGAAGCAGCAGGGAGCTGAGACCACCCTCCTCACTCTGGGAAAGGGAGCAGAAAAGTCCTTTCTAAAAGGATACAAGGTATGAAACCCAGCACTTCTGGGCCTTGCCAGCTCCCTGTTTCATTTGCAGTGTAATCCTGGACAAAACCTGGCTGGCTTTGTGTGACATTGCCCTGAGAGCAGGGGGATCTGATGCACTGGGAAAGGTGGACCTGGGTAAAGAAACTCTTTCCCCTCATCTCCCACTTTCTAAGGAAGTCCCAGAGGGAATATACACTCATCCAGTGAGCAGCTTCAGCCTCCTAACTGGAGTTATCCCAAGGGAAGAGCAGTGGCACTGCTCACCACAAGGTCCCTGTGGTGCTCTCTGTGCCGGGGATGCAGCCCAGGGCTCTTCATCCTCCCAGTGAGACCCCACTGCTGAGGCACTGCCACAAACTCCACTGGAAGTTAAGTGAATTATTATAAACCAGGCCCTTCCTGAAGCTCCTCCTGGGCCTGCCACTCCCTCTGATCCCTGAGCTGCTGAATCAACCTGTCGGAGTGCATCAATTCAAAGGACCAGAAGGCAAAACAGGGAAAACGGGGTCAGGCTAATGGGATTTAACATTAATTCTGCACCAAGCCTGAAAAGATGGAAGAACAGGGCCTGGGGGTGGAAGGGATAATGAACTGAGAGCTGATGGAAGGAAACTTAATTGGTTTTAACAACAAAAGGTCACATTTTGTTACCTTTATTTGGGTTGAGCAATGATCTTATTTTGACAATTTGTGCCACCTGGTGACCTCCTATGCTCTTGCTTGGGACTGTTTTGGGGTAAGTCAGTGAGGAATGAGGGCTGGGATTTGAGGCACAAACATGTGGCAGAGAGGATGTCTGCAGTGGGAATGCACAGACCCACTGACTGATATAACTGGGCTGCTGAGAACACAACTGGCAGGGTGGGAGGCTGATGTCCCTGCTCACTGCTGTGCTCAACAGAGCTGCAACCAATACAGTCTTATTCCATCAGAAGAGAACCAGTGGTTCACTTCAGCTCAAGAAAAGATTCCAGCAAAGGCTTGTGAACTTAAGTTAGGCAGCCTGTCAGCAGTGATGTCCTGGCACTGCCAAGTGGACAGGCTGTGACCTGGAGCCATATCCTGGCTGCTCTCCCCTCCTGAGCTGCAATGGCTCACAAATGATGCTCCAGGCACTCTGGGATGATACCCAGCACTGGTGTCTCTTGACACACCACATGAACCAGTTTCCCACAGAGAAGAAAGATCAGGGTGTTTCAGCCTTCAGCTGTAGCTCTGCAGCTGCCACCTGCAACACGACTTGAGCCCCGTGGGAGCAGCTTCAGTGCCTACACAACACCAGCTGACAAGGGTGTAGCAGTGACACTGACCCTCACAGAGCAAGCAGAGCCACAGTCCCTGCAAGCCCTTGCCAGGAATCATCTGGAAGCTACCTTGCACCTGACTGGCACAGTGCACCTCATCACCAGAACACAGTGATCTGAGCCACTGCTAAAGCAGCCAAGGCTGCCCAATTAAAGCCATAAGGTGACACAAATAACCACACTGGATTTATAGACCTTTTAGTCTTCAGCTGCCCCAAGAATGCACTGTGCAAGATTTCCTGCTAGAAGTGACTTTGGGGCAGCAAACTTTTAAACCAAGATCGACTCTGCATTTGGAAAAGACTTGGCCCCAAACCAGTTCCTAATGTGGCAAGGAGTGCAGTTATCCTGATGAAAGCTTAGGGATGCTTGTGCCTACAGCTGGTTCATCAAGTAATGCTGAATGATGGATATAATTAAACTGTGTGCAGCATGGTGGAATGTGCTACAAGGAGCCATTTAGGGCCTCATCCCCTCCCCTCAGCCTGGAACTACAGATGGGCCCTCAGCAGCACAGTCAGTGGCATTCAGCACTGCTGTTTATGCAGGCAGGTTCAGAGGTGTGCTACAAATGCACTGGCAGTGCTGTGCAGGACCAGTAGAAAAGAAGTATTCAGCTGTAATAAGGGGCAGCTGTAAAAGCCAACTGGTCCCTAATTCCACCTGGGCTTGCACAGCAAAATGTAGATCTGGAATGTGTGCACTGCCAGGTCAAAGCCTGCACAGTATCTCCAGATACAACGTTTTGACCAGTTAGCACCAGCCAGGACCATAAAGAAAAATAAAAAGAAGCTTTAGAAAAAGCCCATCCCTGCAGATGAAGAACACCACACACAGAGGTGCCCTCCTCTCTTGTGCACCACCCAAGCTCTGCAGCACTGACATGCTCACAGATCCTGCACTTGGTCTACAGAGCTGTGCAAGCTGAAAAATCTTCAACATCAAATACCATTCAACTCTTACACTTTTACCCCTATTTTCAAGGGAAAGAACTTATCTATTCATCTCTCCCTCTCCTTCCTATTTTGGCTCACCCTTTAATGGCCTTTTGGTTCACAACTATTTAAGAGTGACTTGGGAAAGGTATAACAGCACATGTTGTTATCTTCACTTTGAACTGCCACCAGATATTATTTTGCAGCTGTTTTATTGTAAGTGGCATCCTGAAACCTAAACAAAAGAATGTCTTAATGACAATTTCAGCAGATTTTTAATTTCCTGAGAGAATTCAGCGAGACCATGAAGGGAGAGCATGTTTAAAATGCAATGCTGTAATAGGAATGTTTCCCTCTTTCAAGCACTTTTAGCTTTTGGAATTTGATAATGATTTCACTGAACTTTCTAAAAAAAAATGGACAAAACACAACTGAGTTGAAGAGACATTAAAGTTTCTGCTCACAAACCTCAGGTAAACATCACAAGGACCTGTTACTGCAGCTTCCATTACCCACCTCACACTCAATCCAAAGTAAAAGTCACTTGGAGCAAAGCTGTGGGAGAGCACACACAGAGAAAGTCACACCTGGGATTTCCTGGGAATTACATCCCACTGCAGCTCAAACCCCACTGGAGCTTCTTGCCCAGGACTGCAGTGAGGAACTGAACACCCCAGGACTCAGGAAGGGTTTGCCAGTCTGGGCAGTGGGGAGTTTTCCTAACATGGATTTAAAGTACCAGAGCCATTCTGCACAAAGGACTGGTTTCTTGGCTTGGTCACCCCACACTACTTGTCCACAAAGACAAGTTATAAGTGAAAAACAGGTTTTGTAAATATCTCTGGAGCTGTGAAGGAGAAATACAGAGCTGGCCAGATCCCTCATGCTGCTCAATGCCTTCCTCTGCCCCAACACATCAGTCACTCTCACAAAAACACTATTCCAGGTATCACTGATGACAAAAGATGGAACTGCAGCCTAGGAAATTATGGTGTACATGATCACAACATTTGTGCTGTTATTGATTATAGATCAGGCTGAATGGTGAAAAAATCCAGGGCAGACTCACATTTAACTTTCTTTTAAGAGACAGACTTTTTTCTCAGTCATAAATAAGTAAAAAATAAATTACATCCAGAAAGCAAATGGCAAACAGCTGAAATCCCTTTGGCTCTTTGTTTGAGGAGCTCCCTGTGAGCAGCCCCAGAGCCAAGCCAGAAGAGAAGGGGCCACCAGCCAGGCAGCCCAACATGGGCTCAGGGGCTGCAGTGCCCATCAAACTGCAGGTTTGGCATGTGGGGCTGCCAGGCAGCTCCCCCAGGGGTCCAGACACTGGCTCAGATGCTTCAGTTCTCAAAGGAGGAGATAAAGGGCTCCATGTTTAGCACTGTAATCAACAGGGTAAGAGGCTGCCAAGTACAAGGGTACTTTGAGTAAAAATCCTATTCTAAAACTGTGCCTTATTGATGCATCTGTATGCACTGTAAAGATGCCTGGATAGCCAAATCAGCTCCAGTTTGGGGTGCATTTGTTTCTGGAGCCAGACTGAGGCTATGGAGCAAATCTCAGAAGTACTAAATATCCAAAGAAATTACTATGAGCTGCAGATGTCACAGTTCCCCAAGGCAAAAGCTGCTTTACATCCTTAAATCCAGGAGGGGAGGGCAGGAGGAACAACCTCAGCTGCTGTGGCTGCACAGAGGAAGGGTGGGCCTCCCATCACTAACATTTGCCAGCTTGAAGAAAACATTATGTTAACATCAGAGGTAAAAAACATTTTTAAGCCATGATAATTTCCACATTTCACCCCACCCATTTGTGACCATGCATAAAACCACTGCTTTGCCAACCATTGATAACTTAACAGTAAAACAGAGAAGTGGAACAGCAAGTCAAAAAGATAATTTTCAATATATACATAAATCTCAAGCAAATGTGCTGGCAATGTGAGGAAAAAAGAGCAGAAAAGGTTATTTGAGGGATTAAAAGAAAGAAGCAAATGTGAAATTCTCAGAGAATGCAGATTCAAGAAAAACACTGATAAAGTTCCTTTTGGACAGGAAAAAAGATTCCCTGTGAAGCATTAAGAGTGGATTGACATCTGGCTTGCCAGATAAAGATATTCTGAGCAAACAAAACCACGTACAATGTCAGTGACAATCCTGAGATAAAAACCTCAGGCATCTTAACAGCTGTTGTAGTGCAAAAGGTACCTGTGCTGCACTCCCATCTCCATGTAGGGAGACACCTGAGCAGGGCTTCAGCCCAGGATAACATTCCAAAGGGCACTTTAAAGAAGGCTGTACTATTTGCCTGGTGCCTGGTACATTACTCTAGTGCCAAAGCCTGCTTTTCAGATCAGCACTGCAACACTCCACCTGGGGTGTAAGGTCAAATCCAGCCCTGGAAAGTCAGTATCCTCCATCCAGGCTTTTATGTCCAGCACCAATTTATGTAGTGCCAGGAAGGAAATATCTCTAGAGGACAGCTCTGAAGTCTGAATCTCAGTGAGACACAGAATTGTTAAATTAAGTCAAATTGTTGAGAAGTGAGACAGAGAGAAAGTGGAACTGCCTTTTGAGCCAACAGCTTTGCCTTATGTGCCATTACACAGCTCTCATCAGCCCTGCTGCCTGTGGGCTTTCTAAGCTCACAGCCATCAGGAGGGCACAAGTGGGTCTCAGGCATTTCTCCCAAAGCCAGGGGGCTGTATGTGAAAGCTAAGTGCTTTGTTTCAGCTCTAAGAGGAGATTTCCCTGTATCCCCAGTACTGCTTTCCAAGCCTGAGGTGTTTTGCAAGAGCAGCTGGGTAGCTGCAGTCTGGTGTGCCCACAATATGTAAACTATATTCTCTCAGGGTTTTTCTGCCTGTGACCTGCTCCAAAGGTTGTGTTGTTTGGTCACAGGTGAAATCAGGGCAGGTCAGGGTAAACCTGACAGAACAGAAATCATCTCTGATGTAGTTTCTACAGAATGGTGTCACCCATGTTTGCAGGGGATGAAACTGAGCCAGTGGCAGAAACAAGGAAATGATCTCCCAGGTAGTTCTAGCACCTGAAAAATAACTTGAAAAATTGCTGAAGCATTTTTCCCAAAGGTTAAACTTCTTTCTAAAATCTGTTGGTTGTAATTATTTCCACCTACCACAAGAATGAAAGCCTGAAGACCTCTTCCCTGCACTCCCACCTTTTCACTCTTGGCAAACACTCTCTGGCCCAGGGATCTCATTTAGAAGTCATCATTTTGGTCTTTTTTCAACCAGTGCTACCTTGACCAAGAGAGGGTAACCAATGAAGCAAGCACAGGTCAGTCAATAGCTATTTGCTAGCTCAGTTTTCTTAATTTCTGAGTGTTATTCTGATTGGCAAAGAATCTCCTTACTGGCCCCTGTTTAAAGGGCCAGGCCAGATCATCCCATTTACTGCCTGGAGTGTGCAGTACTCAGGTGCTATTTGTATTATCCTACACATTCCATTCAAGTGCCAGACCAAAACTGCTGTTGAATGTGTCTAATTTCACTGAGTCTTCACAACACAGGCTTTTATTGAAAGCAGGGCTGCACAACTTCATCCTAAAATAATGTCAAGCAGCAAAACACAAGTAGTTTCACTGGGTTTCTTTTAAGTTTCTTTGCTATACCTGATTGCCCATAATGGAAAATGTAGTCATATCTGCATTCCTGGCTCCATCAATAAGACACTTTATTTTCTTACTATTCTGAAGCACTCCCCAAGCTTCTGCTAATAATTTTGCTTGACCTTTATTAAAGACCAAGCATTAGCTGGCAATTAGATTTGGTGATCCCTTTGGTGATTGAGGCTCAGTGATTTACTGTAAATTATAAATAGTTCAAATGTTTCATTATGTTTATTCTTTATACAAGCTCTGTGGCCAGGTAAGCACTGACATGACATTCACTGTTAAATGATCTCATTAAACTTCTTAATTTAAGTGGTGCAACACTTCACCTGCCACATTATCCAAGGACTCCTGCAATGCACATTAAACATTCAGCATGAATAGATGCTCTACCATAGTTCACCTTGTTGGGAGTGAAATTTCAGTCCCCGAACATAAGGTTGACTACTTTATGCTGTTTGTCAGAGACAATAAATAATGCAAATAGATACCCATGTAAAGTAAGAGGCTGAAGGCATCAGTAGCTTTCCCACACTGTTTTGAAAGAGAAGAAAAGGTTTCAAAAGAAAAGGCTTCGAATTGTGAAGGAATACCACTAAAACAACTGTGAGAGATGATTTCTTGAGAACCCTGCAGGCACTTGTTCCTTTTCCATTCACAAGCTCAGAGCAAAAGGAGGGGCAGTCACACAACTCTCACCTCTGAGCTGCTTGTGGAGGTTTGTCTTTAGGCACTTCATCCCTCCTTTTCCTGCTGAGAATGTTTAACAGAGCTGAATGAACTCACAGCTGGATAATGCACCACATCATTTCACTCAGGCCAATAAATGGAATGTTGCCTCCTGACTAAAGGGAAACACTTTTGCTGGAGTCACCTCCATGCCCAGACTGTTTGCCAGTGGTTTGCAGTGCAGTAACAAGGGGAAGCACATGGGTTAGGACCTCCTCTGTGCTAGTGCTGGACCTCCAGACTCCACGAAGAAAACGTTCAGGCATGAGGAGGAATAATAAGGGTATCTGGATTTTCCTGGCTTGCATATGTTTTATTTTACACATTTTTAATTGTTTCCCTCACAAAATGATAGTTCTAATACTTTTTCCCCCATGTGTTTATATTTTATGATGCTCAACATCTGCTTCTGGACATCTCTTCTGAAGAATGAAAGGCTCCTGGCAATTCTACTGCAGTCTGTGAACATACCAGACTACTCCCTGGGCAGATTTAGGCTTCATCATATTGTATTAACCCCACATATTGAATATGTTTTTTTGACTTAGAAGGCTGGATTAGCTTTTATTATCAGAAGAGAAGTAGTAAAGGTTTCAGTATTACAGATGGAATGGCAGATGGGAAGCAAAAGCTTAATATGAAGCAGCTCTGGATAAAAACTATTAATCCACAAAATTCATATGTTCTTATGCAGAGAAACCTAGCAAAATCCACTGCAATATGACTAACCAGAGAGAAGTGTAAAGTGCCCCCAGCCCATTATCTGACAAATCATGGCATGGGGTCTGAAAGAAAAAAGAATCCCTCAAACACCATATTTACTATTTCTTGGAAAAACAATCAGCTCCTTCTGGGTTATGCAGGGAGGTAATGCCTTCCTAAAGATTATAAATAATAGCAATTTATAGCACCTCCATCATGAAAATGAAATTATGAGATAACGTTTTCCATGGTTTATAGCTGTAATATTCCATATTAAAAAACAATACTTAACATTACTTGTAAGTCACTGTCACTGAAGTTGCAGGAAAGGTTTCTTACTTTTTGCTTAAGTGCATCATGGTGTGAAGAGGAAGCACATTCCCTTTAGTTCTGGAAACAGAGTGCTTTGGCAGGAAGGGAAGTGAGCATTTCAGACCCTGCCAGGGTGCTGAGAGCCACTGAGAGCCACCCAGCACAGAGCCCTGAGAGCC